>CANXME010002309.1:135000-145000 GCA_948144175.1 Closterium sp. NIES-65 | reverse complement strand
CCAGGGCCTTCTTAACTCGTAGCGGGTGCGTGCTGCTTCACTGCCTCCTCTTGGATTCAGATTTGCGTTAGATCTTTCTATTGTTTTTGTAACGAATATGTTCTCTCTTTGACAGCGACGCGACACGAGTGGTGCTGTGACGGCAAATGTTCCTATGACGAAGGAAACGCACTTACCTACCTCTCCCACCAGCACGCGAGCATCACCAGGCGGCGGATCGCGCGCCACGTGGCAGGCGGCGGATCGCGCGCCATGAGAGGCTCGGCACTGACTGGTGAGAGGCTCGGCACTGTCGCGGCCAAGTGCCTCTTCAGCGCTGCAAGCGCCGCCAAGTGCCTCTTCCGCGCTGCAGGCGCGGCCAAGTGCCTCTTCCGCGCTGCAGGCGCCACCAAGTGCCCGTTCCGCGCTGCAGGCGCCGCCAAGTGCCTATTCCGCGCTGCAGGCGCCACCAAGTGCCCGTTCCGCGTTGCAGGCGCAGCCAAGTGCCTATTCCGCGCTGCAGGCGCCACCAAGTGCCCGTTCCGCGCTGCAGGCGCGGCCAAGTGCCTATTCCGCGCTGCAGGCGCCACCAAGTGCCCGTTCCGCGCTGCAGGCGCGGCCAAGTGCCTATTCCGCGCTGAGAGGCACGAGGAGAGTCCCTCCCCCCCCTGCCCTCCTTATCCCCTTTTCCCCCGATCCCCTTATTCCCTTCCTCTTTATTCCCTTTCCCCCCTACCTTGTTATTCCCTTCCCCCCCGTTGCGCCCTTGCTCGTTCTGTCCTGGCTCGTTGCGCCCTTGCTCGTTTCCGCCGTTGCTCGTTTCCGCCGTTGCTCGTTTCCGCCCTTGCTCGTTTCTGCCGACAGTGACGGGCGCAGCTGGGCAACGGTGCGGCGAGGCTAAGGCGAAGCCAGTGAGGCACGAGGTGAGACAACGGTGAGGCTCGTCGTTCCCTTGCTCTGCACTCGTCGTTCCCTTGCTCTGCACTCGTCGTTCCCTTGCTCTGCACTCGTCGTTCCCTTGCTCTGCACTCGTCGTTCCCTTGCTCTGCACTCGTCGTTCCCTTGCTCTGCACTCGTCGTTCCCTTGCTCTGCACTCGTCGTTCCCTTGCTCTGCACTCGTCGTTCCCTTGCTCTGCACTCGTCGTTCCCTTGCTCTGCACTCGTCGTTCCCTTGCTCTGCACTCGTCGTTCCCTTGCTCTGCACTCGTCGTTCCCTTGCTCTGCACTCGTCGTTCCCTTGCTCTGCACTCGTCGTTCCCTTGCTCTGCACTCGTCGTTCCCTTGCTCTGCACTCGTCGTTCCCTTGCTCTGCACTCGTCGTTCCCTTGCTCTGCACTCGTCGTTCCCTTGCTCTGCACTCGTCGTTCCCTTGCTCTGCACTCGTCGTTCCCTTGCTCTGCACTCGTCGTTCCCTTGCTCTGCACTCGTCGTTCCCTTGCTCTGCACTCGTCGTTCCCTTGCTCTGCACTCGTCGTTCCCTTGCTCTGCACTCGTCGTTCCCTTGCTCTGCACTCGTCGTTCCCTTGCTCTGCACTCGTCGTTCCCTTGCTCTGCACTCGTCGTCCATGCTCGCACTCGTCGTTCCTTGCTCTGCACTCGTCGTTCCCTTGCTCTGCACTCGTCGTTCCCTTGCTCTGCACTCGTCGTTCCCTTGCTCTGCACTCGTCGTTCCCTTGCTCTGCACTCGTCGTTCCCTTGCTCTGCACTCGTTGTTCCCTTGCTCTGCACTCGTCGTTCCCTTGCTCTGCACTCGTCGTTCCCTTGCTCTGCACTCGTCGTTCCCTTGCTCTGCACTCGTCGTTCCCTTGCTCTGCACTCGTCGTTCCCTTGCTCTGCACTCGTCGTTCCCTTGCTCTGCACTCGTCGTTCCCTTGCTCTGCACTCGTCGTTCCCTTGCTCTGCACTCATCGTTCCCTTGCTCTGCACTCCTCCTCACCCCCCTGTTTTCCCATCCCCCACTGTTCATCCTATTGCTTCCCCATCCCGCACTGTTCACCCCACTGTTTCCCCATCCCGCACTGTTCACCCCACTGTTTCCCCATCCCGCACTGTTCACCCCACTGTTTCCCCATCCCGCACTGTTCACCCCAATGTTTCCCCATTCTGCACTGTTCACCCCTCTGTTTCCCCATTCTGCACTGTTCACCCCTCTGTTTCCCCATTCTGCACTGTTCACCCCTCTGTTTCCCCATCCCGCACTGTTCACCCCACTGGTTCCCATCCTGCACTGTTCACTCTCCGCTCTGGTCTGGATGAGGCTCGGAGAGCCATGCTGTCACACCTGCCATCCTGCCACCCCTCCCCACCCCGCCTTGCGCAGGTGGCCTTCTCTCGCTGCAGGGCGCCGTGAAGAGACCTTCTCACCCCGCCAAGACACGAGACACATCTACAAGTAGGATATTTAGAAGGACATGCACCTTGCTCTTGTTTTGTACGGTACTTGTGTGCGTGTGTCGATATATTAGAGCTGCGGGGTGGGTGTGGGCTAGGCACTGGGTGGGTTTGGCCTAGCCTTGGCCCCTGCAAGCCCGGTTACTGTTCCTGCCGCCCGGCTACTGTTCATGCCACCCGGTTACTGTTCCTGCCGCCTGCTTACCGTTCCAGCCGCCTGGTTATCGCTCCAGCCGCCTGGTTACCACTCCACCCACCTGGTAACCGCTCCAGTTGCCCGGTACTGTTCCAGCCGCCCAGTTACTGCTACGGCAACCTTGTTACTGTTACTGCTGCCCAGCTACTGTTCCTGCCGTCTTGTTACTGTTCCAGCCACCTTCTGACAACATGAACAAGAACAGGAACAGGAACAGGAACAAGACCAGGACCAGGACCAGGACCAGGACCAGGACCATGCCATGCCAGGGATAGGGGGGGACCATGCCATGCCAGGGATAGGGGGGGACCATGCCGTGCCAGGGATAGGGGGGGACCATGCCATGCCAGGGATAGTGGGGGCGGGCTGGGGGGCTGTGGGGGGCTGTGAGGAGGATTGGGGGGTAGGGGGGCCTTAGGGGGGCCGTGGGGGGGCTGTGGGGGGGTTTCTTCTCCCCTCTTGTTGTTGTCACTCCCTTTGTTGTCCACTCTCTGCGTTATAGTACCACTTTCTGCTCTACGATATTATTGTTTCTCTTCCTTTTCCTTCTCTCTTGTACCGTACCGTGTATTATTATTACTCTGATAACAAACAGTGCTGCTTGTTTTGTGGCCCTCAATTCCCTTAGGCTTCATTTGTTTTCCTTCTCAAGCTATACTATTGCGTTTTCCTTCATTTGTTTTCCATTCCCGATTGCGTCACATCGGACTCCACAAATATTCAATACTATTATGTATTATTGCTATGGGGCTGCTATGGGGCTGCCATGGAGTGGTAACATGTGATTGTAACCAGGCAGAACGATATGATGAGCCACTACCGCCTACGAAAGAGCCATATCGGCCCTGAGCCATTTCATTCTTCAAATCAACCCAGTCAGCATGTTGGATCCGTGCTGCGCGGGTATGCACAAGCAAATTGAGCCAATTGCATCGTCGACTTCGATGTGTCATGAGCTGGGTACTTGACATTTGCTTGGGTGGCCCTTGTAATCATTCTCTATCAGAGGCACATAGCAGATTGCTGAGCTTTCCACATACCATACCGATGTTTCGTCCAAGTGAAATAAAAAAGGAGTTCGCTTTAGCCTGCCCAAACGCACATGTAGAGCTTTGTACCAACATTCAAGGTGAGAATGGAGGTCAATATGGAGCTCTTTAAAAAAAAAAAACACTAGCGGTATTACTGCATGCACTTTTACATTAGTATTCATGTGCATGCTCCACACACACTCACACACCTACCCACCCACACCTACACACCCACACACACATGTACCGGTATGTAGGTAACTGCTATTGGATTGGGAAGAGAGGAAGGGGAGGAAGAAGGGAGAACAAAAGTGGCACCGTAAGTGGGTGGGGAAGAGAGGTAGAGCAGACTAGACAGCAAGAACTTCATTTCCCTGGTTAAATCAAGCCGGATTAACGGCACCACTTCGAAGGCCTGTCTTCAGACTCATTCCCTGCTGCCTTCTTGCCTTGAGAAGGAGCATTATTTCATTTGGAGTCTTGAATTCTTGGTCTTCATAGAAGCATCTCCACAAGCTAGTGACTTAGTGCATACACTTGAAAGACAGCATGTCAGCTGAAGTGTATCTGTTAGCGGGTCAAAAACAAACAGATAGGTGGAGGAAAACGTGAATGCACAAGAGAAGTGGGTGTGCATGGGACTGAGTGGCTTCCAGAACCAACGAGGAGTTTATAGCGAAGCAGGAATGAGACAAATGTATGGGAAAAAAAGATTGGGTGTATGACTTACGGAACACCCTGTGCAGTGATGCTGCCCAGTGACAGGTACGGGAGCTGAGCAATGGGCGATCCAGCACAGTTAGGATAGCGATACACGTAGATAGTCTTGCAGTTTCCAATTCCTCCCGGTGCACGGTCCACTCGCCAGTATGACTGGACGTAGTAACCAATAGACGTAGGCAGGTTGGTGCAGCCGTTGTAGATCACGCGCAGAGTGTAGGTGTTGGGTGTTAAGTCATACTTGGGCAGGTTGTAGAAGGTGAAACTCGCCGAGGAGACGGTTGGGACATATCCTGGAAGGATGACAAAGCGGGAGAACAGAAAATTGGGGGAGTTTGAAATGGGGTATGGAGTTTGAAATGGGGTATGGAGCTCGTGATGCGAGCACAAGTGTCTAGACCTAGACCCTTGCACATTGGTTACCCTCAAATGCAGTAAGATTGGTGCCCTTGATTGCAAGATAATGGTCTTACCACGGACGCAACCAGTGCTGGTCATGCCATAGCCACCAGGGCAGTAGCAGTAAGGAGCCTTGAGAGTAGATGAGACAAGAGTGCATGTGGCCCCAGCTGGACAGTTCCCGCAGGTTGCAGGCCCTGGTGAGCACAGGATAGAGAATAGTGGGGGTATGTTAGTGCAGGACAGCAGGTAGAGTAAAAGGGGAGAAGGTTAGTGCAACCGTGCTACAGCTTAAGCAGGTGACGACAGGCATGCGCATAGGACAGCACAAAGCAGGACAATCCAATGTGCGACAAGGACAGAGGATGAAGAGAGAGGGGGAGTGGGGGGGAAGGGAGGGACGGGGGAGGAGAGTTGGGGGGGAAGGGAGGGACGGGGGAGGAGAGGTGGGGGAAGGGAGGGAGGTGAGGATGTATTAAAAGAGATTGTGACGTACCAACACATTCGCCATAGAGCTTTGTGTAGCCTGACCTGCAGACACAGTCTGCATTACCGTTTGGATATTTCATACAATAATACGACGTGAGTATGTCACAGTTCTTAATAATGCAGTTATCTGGAGGGAAGGGGAGGGGGGGAAGAGGGGGTGCCAATGAGTGTGGGGCATTGTGGAGTAAGAGAACGAGAACAGAGGGGAAAGAGGAGGACGTACAGATGCAATGCACGCTTGCCATAGGTGGATATGGCAGAAGGAGAAAGAGAGAGCGTAAACAAGAGGGGGAGATAAAGGGAGAGGTAGGGGACAATTAGAGGGAGAGAGAGAGAGAAAGCTATAGGTGGAGGGAAAGAGCTTGTGTGGTAGAGAGAGAGGGAGAGGGAGAGGGAGAGGAAGAGGAGGAGGGAGAGGGAGAGGAGGAGGGAGAGGGAGAGGGAGGAGAGGGAGGGGCACTCAGAAGGAAACGTAGAGCAGCAAAATATACAAGGACATGAAAGCACACATAAACACGACACACAGCAACACACACCTTTGCATGTCCTGCCATCTTTCTGCAGCGTGAAGCCAACGTCACAAACACAAGAGGCCCACCCCAACGCGTCCTTGACACAGTGACCGTGCGCGCTACACGCTTTCAGTATACATGTGTCTGCCATTGGGGGAAGACGCAACGGGAAAAATAAACCCAAAGTGTTAAGACAATAAAAAGAAGAACGGAGAAGCAAATGGAACAGCGATTGGAAGCGCAGTCATGGTAACCTTCTGCCCACGTCATGCCATCCTTCTGCAGCACAACGCATCCTCTCAGCTTGTATAGCATTGAATCATCCGCAGAAAACCACAGACTGATTCTCCACGCATTGCAACAGAGCATTGACCAACACAGCACAGCACTGACCAACACAGCACAGCACTGACCAACACAGCACAGCACTGACCAACACAGCCGTCCTCGGTCATGGCGTAGCCCCAGTTGCAGTGACAGACGGCGAGAGACTCCTCCTTCTCACAGTAGGCGTTCTCCCCGCAGTCCATTATCGAGCACGAGTCTGTCAATAGATGGACACGGGAGCAAGGACAGGAAAGTGGAAAAAAATCAGAGTGCCCTGCCTGCATGCATGCGCAAGAGGACTTGGTTGCAACTAGGAAGGTCGAACAAGAGGCAGCGATTGGGCACTTGCAACACGGGTGTGAACTCGAGGAACGGAAGCAGCGAGGATGCGAGAATTGGGCAGAGACACTCACGAGAGCAGGACGCGTTGGGCAGGAGTTTGAGGCCCCTTTCGCACACGCAGTTCGCCCAGCCTCCCTCGCTCTTGAGGCAGTTGGCGTTGGGGCCGCAGTTGCGTACCACGCACACGTCTGCACTCAGACACGTGGGGGCAGACAAGCACGAAGGGGCAGAACAAGGCACGTCATCATTCGCCATCACAACTGGTACACCAAATCCAGAAGATGTAACACAGAATGCAGACGGCACAAGACTACAGTGGATGAATTCTGGAAAATGTAACACAGAACGTTGCATTCATTCTATCCAACAGCACCCACCAACGCAGTTGCCGTCTGCATCCCTCTCTTCGCCCGCAGGGCAGGGGCGGTTGACAGCAGCAGGTGGCAGGTCAACAAAATCAGGTGGCCCGTTGGGTGAGTTGTCTGCGAGAAACAATGGGTGGCGGGGAATCATTGGGAGTGTTGAAACGATGAGCTGCAGGTAAAAAGATGACAGAAAGTTAGACGGTGTTGAAAGGCACTGTCAGGGCAAAGGTGAGAAGCATAGCAGCAAACTGCAGCCTTACCATGGCAAGACTTGCCATCATCCCGCAGCGTGAATCCAGGGTCACAAACACAGGACGCCGCCCCATTCTCGTCCTGCACGCACTGGCCGTTCTCGCCACACTCCTGGAGCACACATGTGTCTGGCAGGAGGAGAGCAACGGGAACAAAACAAGCAGCAGTAACCGCAGTGAATGCGAAGCAAATCATCCATTAACTGCAGCAGAACAATTTTAGCAGCAGATGGCGTCAGAACAGAAGCGGCGGCACAAAGAAAAGCACCTCAGCAGCAGCACCACAGCACATCAGCAGCAGCACACGCAAATGGCTACCTGTGCATGTCTTGCCATCCGGCGCCAGCCCAAAGAACGGGTCACAAACACAGGATGCCGCCCCCTCCGCGTCCTTCACGCACTGGCCGTTTTCACCACACGCCTGGAGCACACACGTATCTGGAAAGGGAAGACTCAAAGGGGACAGCAAGCATTAGAATACAGCAGCGCCATAAGGATCAAATCAGACATTAGACAAATCAGTACGGATAAGCAGCACTCACCAACACAGCCGTCCGCAGTCTTTTCAAAGCCAGGGTTGCAATGACAGGAGGAGATTCCTTGGTCCTCCTCACAGTACCCGTTCTCCCCACAGTCCTCGGCCGTACACAGCTCTACCAGGTTCACAGCATGAGAGGGTGTACAGTAGAGTGCGCAGAGGGATAGTGAAAAGAGGTGAAAGCTGCCAACTTTATTCCAGTGGAATGCCCACGATGCTGACAGGCCTGGATGCGACCGAGACAGCTTGAATGAGAGGCAGAAGCAGCAGCGATGATACCATGTCATGTGAAGCAGCAGCGATGATACCATGTCATGTGAAGCAGCAGCGATGATACCATGTCATGTGAAGCAGCAGCGATGATACCATGTCATGTGAAGCAGCAGCGATGATACCATGTCATGTGAAGCAGCAGCGATGATACCATGTCATGTGAAGCAGCAGCGATGATACCATGTCATGTGAAGCAGCAGCGGATATGGGAAGCAAAAAGGTTGGGTGGAGTCAACTCACGGGCGCAGGACGCATCGGGCAGCAGCTTGAAGCCCCTGTCGCACACGCAGTCCGCCCAGCCCGCCTGGCTCTTGAGGCACCTCGCGTTGGTGCCGCAGTTGCGTACTGTGCACGAGTCTGCACGCAGGCACGTGGGGGACACAAAGACACGTGGGATGGTAAGCACATGGTGAGCTGAAAAGTCCGTGCAGAATGTCACGTGGCATGGTTAATGTCTTCTGGAGCACAAACTGAGGCTGTGAATGCCGGATTACATGTTGAAGCTGTGAAGTTGCACACCAAATGAGGCCGAATGAACCAATATCGATGCATTCACAGCACTCACCAATGCAGTTGCCTTCTGCGTCCTTCACATAACCCACTGGGCACTGGCTGCTGGTAGCAGATGGCAGGCGAATGGCAACAGCAACCCTGGGCGCACAGGCTGGGAAAAACAGTGCGGGGGATGAAGGAGGTGGTCAGGACTCGTTCCTAATGAGCAATAAATCTGCAAACAACATCATGAGCACAAACCCTAAAACGTAAAAAATTGCACAGACGAATAAGTGTTCCCAAAGGTGAGAGAATGATGAGTACCTGAGAGCATAAGAGCAGCCAGTGCGGCAGCAAGTACAAGGCCAGAGAGTCGCAGTTCGTTTGCAGCCATAGCCGATCCCGAAGTGAAAGTAGTAACGATGACAATGACGATGCTGAGCTTCAAGGTGAGCAATCTCGCGAACGCAGCCAAGAGAAGTGTCTGGTAAAGCAGGAATGATGGAATGAGTGCTAACTGGATGGCCCGCCCGCTGAAATACTTCCTGCCCAGATGATGCGGTTGAAACTCGCCCTCTTCCGTCGCCCGCCATCAGCGGGTGCCAAACAGTTGACTTGCGCCTTTGCCGCCTTGGACTAGAAAAACGCAAAAACGACAACTCGCTTGTGACATGGCAGATCTGACGTGGATTAATCCACTATCTGACTCAGATCCAGCATTGCTAAGCAGACGAGTTGGAATTGGGGCGTGGTGGGTGTTATATGAACAGTACATCGCTAAAATACTTCCTGCCCAGTCCCGCCTCCTGCCGATTGAAAACTCCGCCCTTCCGCCCGCCATCCGCCGGGTGCCTAGATTTGACTTTCTGTCATCACGTCGTGGCGCGCCTATGCTGCCTTGGACTAGAACTCGAAAAAACGACAACTCGCTAGTGACCATCCCAGACCTGACGTAAATTACTCTACGAATCTGACTCAGCTCCAGCATTGCAGAGAAAACGAGCGGGAATTGGTGGGATTGAGGTGTGTGTTTATCTGAACAGATAAACACCAGTTAGTGGTGTCCTGCGCACGAAAGCTTGCAAGCTGGATTCCAGCAATGAAATCGAGAGTAGCACAAAAAACAAAAATATCGCTTTCAACGCTGCAACGCTGGCCTGCATTCCCAAGCTGAGACGCATTCCCAAGCTGAGCTGCATTCCCAAGCTGAGCTGCATTCCCAAGCTGAGCTGCATTCCCGACTAACTCTGGGCTGGATGCCATCCAAACCTGCATACCGTACATGCCATCATGGCATTGCGTCTGGGTGGCAGGCTCGGTCAGATACGTTGGCTTGGTTGTGCTTTGGTGGTGTGCATACGCAAGTTCCGACTGATTTCCGACGTATGGTGCACAAAGATTCCGACTGTTCACAAAGGATACTTGGGAAACTGAGTGCTTGACTCAGTAGGTCATCGTGGCAAGAGACAAAAATGGACACCGTCACAAGCTCTCCAAACCAAATCAAATGGCAGTGTCGTCCGCTCTATTACGGTATCTCTTATCATTCATTGTTTATTCCGTCCATATTGTCAAAGCTTCGTTTTTCGTAATTCGTCACAGTACATGCGCTCACAAATACTCTCTTTGTTATTATAAGCGCAGGTTCACTAAAAATTTGGGGGGAACTAGCTACATATATACTCACACTAAAC
>CANXME010002309.1:0-130000 GCA_948144175.1 Closterium sp. NIES-65 | reverse complement strand
AGGCCAGCATGGCCTTGTTGTCTACGTACAGCACTGGAGGAGAACGAGGCGGCTCTCCAAGGTCAGTCAGCAGGTAGGTGAGCCAGCGAAGCTCCTGTGCAGCCATGGCCCCGGCGTAGATCTCAGCCTCACAACTGGAGCCGAGAACCGAAGACGAGCGAGTAGACCGCCACGAGACAGAGCCGGAACCAAGGCTGAAGGTGTAACCTGCGGACGACCACTGCGTAGCCTGGTCGTCAGCCCAAGAAGCGTCCGCGTGGCCGGTAAGGACCACTGGACTCCGCCCTCCAAGCACTAGCCCCATGCCCGACGTACTGCACAGGTAGCGCAATACCCTCTTCGCTGCAGCCATGTGCTCCGGTCTGTGTCTCCCAGGAGCAACATAGCGTGCAAGAATGCTCAGAGGGTATGCAAGGTCAGGTCGTGTGCAGGTCATCAGGTACATGAGGCAGCCAACAAGCTCTGCATACGGACCACTCGACTCTACGGACTCATCCGAAGGCAGAGCTGAGAGTGAGTGGCGAGTAGGCAGAGGAGTGGCCTGAGGCGAGGAGTACGTGAAGCCGAAGCGCTGAAGGACCTGCTGCACCATGTGTGACTGAGTCAAGGTAATGGTGCGGCGTGCTCTGTCCCGAGTGATCTGCAAGCCAAGGTAGCTGCGCAGTTCACCCAGGTCTGTGCACGTGTGTCTCTTCAGCAGCTCGGACTTCACGTAGGCGAGTCCAGCAGTGTCCGCTGTGGCAAAGACCAAGTCGTCGACGTACACGAGGATGTAGAACGGCGGCAGAGAAGTGTCGGTGCGAAGAAACAGCGACGGGTCAGCAGTAGAAGGAGCAAACCCAAGAGCCGCAAGCGTAGTCCTCAGTGTGTCGTGCCACTCACGCGGTGCCTGGCGGAGACCGTAGACTGGCCGTCGGAGGCTCCACTGGGTGCCAGGAGGGAAAGTCCCAGTGAAGCCAGGTGGACGGCGAAGCCAGATCTCCTCGTGCAGGCTACCCTGCAAGAACGCAGTGCTGAAGTCGAGAGAGTGAAGCTCGTAGTCGCGCTGAGCGGCTATGTGCAGCAGCACCCGAAGAGTAGTCATCTTCGGGGTGGGAGAGAAGGTCTGAAAGTAGTCAACTCCCTGCCTCCGACTGAAGCCACGAGCAACGTACCGTGCCTTGAAGACAGGTGGAGAGCCCGGCGGCCGCTTCACCCTGAAGATCCACATGCCACTGACGATGTTCGCCCCAGGAGGGGGAACCGCGTCAACGTAGGTGCCTGTGGACTTCCAGGAAGCCATCTCTGCATCCATAGCTGCCTGCCACTGAGAGGAGTAGGGACCCTCTACGGCCTCCGCGTAAGAACGCGGAGTCGGGATGTCAAGTGCATCCGGGTCTCCCTCAGGGGCAAGCAGTACAGACGCGAGATGAGGTGAAGCAGCCGCTAGACACTGTAACTCCTCCTGCCTGTCCTCTAGGACGTCCGTGCCAAGAGCACACTCACCCCCGACGGACGGAGGACAGACAGACGCAGACTCAGCAACAAGACTAGCAGCGTAGTCGAGACGTCAGCGAGCAGCAAAGTCGACGAGCTCAGCGACTAGAGCAGACGCAGCAGTGGACTCAAAAGAGGGGTCAGTGACGACAGTAGCAAGCAGACGCGTGACAGTAGGACTGGCAGCACGAAGAGAGTCCGACTCAGGGTCGGCAAGTGCAGGAAGAGAGGACTCAGGAGGAGAAGGCAAAGGGGCACGCAGAGGAGCAGTGGACGGACGCAAAGACATCCGGTGCGTGCCAGGGACAGGAGGAGGACGCTGACGCGAACTGCGACCACTAGCGCGAGCAGCACGAACAGGCGACGCGGGACGAGACGCAGGCTCACGACGCTCAGCAAGACCTCCAGTAGGACCAGTGTAAGGAGAGGTAGCAGGCAGTGGAGAGGAAGGCTCCAGCAGGGACTGCGACTGGACAGGCGGTGGACCCTCTACGGGAGGAGAAAGACCAAGAACCTGCTGCAGGAGCGGAACGAAGTACGGCCGAGGCCGCGCGGCAGCTCCAGACTCAGCAGGGACAGCACCAGCACCCTCAGCGACAGCACCAGCGCCACCCACACCTCCAGCGGCAGGACCAACAGCAGTAGGCTCAGCACCAACGCCCTCAGCACCTCCAGCTCCAGGAGGACCCGCAGGTCCAGCAGCCCGGGGACCGGCAGCACCCGCACCCTCGACGGTCGAAGAAGCTCCAGCTCCAGCTCCAGCAGCACCTCCAGACTCAGCAGCACGCCTCCAGCGGCGAGCGAACCACTCGCGCAGCTCCTGTGGAGAGAGGGGCTCCCGGCGAGACGCAGCAGCAGGAGAAACCCCAGGCTCAGCAGCTCCAGACGCAGCACCCCCAGGCTCAGCAGCTCCCAGCTCAGCACCCCCAGACCCAGCACCTCCAGGCACAGCACCCCCAGCAGTAGCACCCCCAGGCTCAGCACCCCCGCACACAGTACCCCCAGAGTCAGCACCCCCAGGCTCAGCACCCGCAGCAGCACCAGAGTCACCAGTAACCTCGACCGGGTCAACGGCGTCTACCTGGGACACACCTGAGGGGGCAGGAACCTGAGGGGGGAGGGGGTCTACCGGGGGGGGAACCGGCACAAGGAAGTCCGGGGGAGGGGGGAGGGAAGGAGTGCGGTAGGGGAAGAGACGGTAGAAGGGGACGGACTCGTCGAACGTGACGTCCTGGGAGGACAGAACACGACGAGAGGAGGGGTGGTAAAACTGCCACCCTGGGGCGTCAGTGGGGAAGCCAAGGAAGACACAGGGAGCAGCACGAGGGGACAGCTTGTCCGCAGACAAGTCGCGGACAAACGCCCGAGATCCCCAGACACGGAACACAGACGCATCGCCAACCTTCCCCGTCCACAGCAAGGCTGGGGACATCGCAGGCCGAGAGACCCGGGGGTGAAGGTTGAGCTGATGCGCCGCGTACCTCACCGCAAACGGCCACAGAAAATGGGGGGCAGCCGCATGCATCATGGACGTACGAGCGACATCCATGACCATGCCAATGCGGCGCTCAGCAATCCCATTTTGCTGTGGTGAGTCCGGAAGCGTGAAGGTCTGGCGGATCCCCCGTGCACGACAGTAGTCCCGCAGAAGGCGAGAAGAGAACTCTCCGCCTCTGTCAGAGTGCAGACGCAGAACAGGAAAGTCCGAGCCGAAGCTCTTCCTGAGCTGGAGACGAGCCTCGCGGATCCAGTCGATCAGCACCTCAGTGACCGCACCCTTGCTGCGCAAGGGGAGGACTGTGGTGTAACGCGAGTAGTCGTCAACCACCAACAGGAAGTAGCGCTCGTAACCCTGCCCACGGACGGGGGCTGGGCCCCACACATCCATGTGAAGCGTCTGCAGGGGAGCCTCTGTCGGGGGGAAGTGGGAGGAGTGAGGAGTAGCCCGGAGGCGACCCTCGACACAGGGGACACAGGAAGGTCCTGGCCCGGAGGGGAGAGGAGGGAGAGACTGGGGAAGACCAGAGACAAGGACACGGGAAGCCATGCTCCGAAGACGGGGCAAGGAGGGGTGGCCGAGACGGTGGTGCCACAGGAGAGTCTCGTGAGACAGGAGGCGACAAGAACAGGGGGCAGACTCAGGACCTGACCGGGACGCAGCAGCAAGCACCTGACCTGACGCAGCCACCTGACCAGACGCAGGGACAGGAGGAGACTCAACGGTCAGGGTGTAGAGACTCGACCCTGGCCGACGCGAGAACGTGGCCAGGTGTCGGCCTGTGCGTGCCTCCGTGCAGTGGGTCACCCGCTGACTCGCAGGAGTGAACTGGTGAACCCCCACATCCTGCAGGTCCGCTCCACTCACCAAGTTCGTAGAGAACGAGGGAAGGTACAGACCCGACAGGGTGCCCGAAGGGGCAGCCGGACACGGGAGGACAGTGGAGAAGTGAGACAGGACAGGACCCCCAGAGGGGTCAGCAAGGGAGACCGCAACCGGCCGGCCGAGCGGCGTAAGGGTAGTGCGGTCTCGAAAGAAGGAGCGAGAAGCTCCGGAGTCAAGTGTGAAAGTGAGGGAGGACGAGGACGACGCAGTACCTGAGAGCGCAGTCTCACCAGTACCTGAGAGCACAGACGCACTGGCACCTAGAGCAGCAGCCTCACAAGCACCTAGCGCAGCAGTACCAATGCCCGGGTCGGGCTGGAAACAACGGTAACCCTCATTCTCCCCACTATAATCCACAACATACATAGCAGCAAGGATAGCATCATAATCAAGATCAAAGATCGCTACACCAGCCCTGAGAAGCTCATCCCAACGAGGGATCTCACTAGCCCCAGGGAACTGCTGACGCCAAGCGTCCGTCAGGCGGCCAAAGCAGCGCTGGGTGGCGTGGGCACCCCCACACTGCTCACCCGCGCGGTCGCCGGAACGAAGAACGTAGGTGCAGGGACCAGTACCCCCACCCCTCTGACGCCCAGCGTACCACTCACGAAGCTGCTGAGGCGGAGGGATGTCCCGCGAGCGCTGCTGCTGCTGCTGCCGCTGCGAGCGCTGGCCACCACCACCGCCGCTACGCTGCTGGGTACCACCTCGACCAGCTCCACCTCCTCCACCACCACCGCCTCCTCCGCTGCCGCCTCCACCGCCTCCACCTCCGCCGCCTCCACCACCGCCGCTGCCTCCACCACCACCGCTGGCACCACCACCACCGTCTCCGCCACTGCTGCCACCACCACCACCACCCCCGCCACTAGTCCCGCCGCCACCCCCACTCCCTCCGCCGCCACCGCCGCCACCGCCACCGCCCCCTCCAGCTCCACCCGCGCCCTTGCCCCCCTTGCCCTTGCTGGAGCGACGTCTCCCACTAGGGGCAGACGCCGCGCCGACCGACTCAAGACCAAGCAGGTCGGCAGCAGCAGCAGAGGCAACAGAGGGCAGCAAGGGGGAAGGAGAGCACCCCTCAAAGATGGGGGTGCGAGGGTCACCACGAGAAGCACCTACAGCGACTATGCTCTTCTCCGCTGCGAGGAGGGCCTTCTCGAGGAGGTCGACGGTGAGGGTGGTGGGACAGACAGCGAGAAAGTGGTCCCTGACGACGCGAAGGGAGTCAGGGAGGCGCGCGACTACGTAGTAGAGAGCGATGTACATGGGGGGGGGGTTCTTAGCGCAGAACTCAGCAGGAAGGGCGGCGCGGTAGCGAGTGTCACTAGTGCGGAGGTGCGTAATGAGGTCAGCGATAGTGGGAAAGGCAGAGAGGTCAGGAAAGAGGTAGGGAAGCATGAGACGGCTCAGTGCAGCAGTGGCAGGGGAGGAGTAGCGCGCAACTACAGCGTCGTACAAGGTCTGAGCACTCTTGTACTGACTAAAGTGCGCACGCTCAGAGGTAGGGAGGTGGCGACGCACAGCAAGACGTGCAGCAGCATCGCGGGTGGCCCACTTAGAGCGGACAGTGGGATCAGCATCAGCAGCAGGAGCAGGAGAGGCGCCAGAGGTGAGGTCAAAGAGAGAAAGGTCGTCAGCCCTGTCGCACTGTAAGAACAGCTGCAGGTCGTCTAACCAGACCTCAAAATCAATGGCGCGACCCTCAGCGTCAAAAGCTAGGACACTAGGGGTAGCCATGGCGACGACAGCGACGCAGTGCAAGCAGTAGGGAAAGAGCTCGCAGTGTCAGTGGGACTGTGCTCACCAGGCAGGGCAGGTCGTGCAGCTATGCAGAAAGGCGGCTCAGCGACCGGGCGGCTCGGGTGCACAGCGGCTCGGCTCCCGGGCGGCTCGGCGGCTGGGCGGCTCGGGCGCAGGGCGGCTCGGCTCCCGGGAGGCTCGGCGGCAGGGCGGCTCGGGTCCTGGGCGGCTCGGCGTTGGGCGGCTCGGCTCCCGGGCGGTTCGGCTGCTGGGGCGGCTCGGCCGGGAGATGCAGGGGCGGGGCCGTCAGGTGCAGCGGCGGATCGACCGGTGTAGTGGCGGGCCGGCAGGTGCAGCGGCGGGCCGGCAGGTGCAGCGGCGGGCCGGCAGGTGCAGCGGCGGGCCGGCAGGTGCAGGCGGCGGGCCGTAGGGTGCAGCGGCGGGCCGTAGGGTGCAGCGGCGGGCCGGCAGGTGCAGCGGCGGGGCCGTCAGGTGAAGCGGCGGGCCGCTGGGTGCAGCGGCGGGCCGGCAGGAGCAGCTGCGGGCCGGCAGGAGCAGCGGCGGGGCCGTCAGGTGAGGCGGCGGGCCGGCAGGAGCAGCGGCGGGCCGTAGGGTGCAGCGGCGGGGCCGTCAGAGGCGGCGGGCCGCTGGGTGCAGCGGCGGGCCGGCAGGTGCAGCGGCGGGCCGGCAGGAGCAGCGGCGGGCCGGCAGGAGCAGCGGCGGGGCCGTCAGGTGAGGCGGCGGGCCGGCAGGAGCAGCGGCGGGCCGTAGGGTGCAGCGGCGGGGCCGTCAGAGGCGGCGGGCCGTAGGGTGCAGCGGCGGGACCGTCAGAGGCGGCGGCGGGGCCGCGGCAGTAGAGGCGGGGCCGCGTCAGGGGAGGCGGCGGGGCCGCGTCAGGGGAGGCGGCGGGGCCGCGTCAGGGTAGGCGGCGGGGCCGCGTCAAGCAGGCGGCGGGGCCGCGATCAGGAGAGGTGGCGGGGCCGCGTCTGAGGGACAGCGGGGCCGCGAGGGAAAAGGCGACCCGAGGGGTCGCTAAAAAAAGGCGCGCCTCGGGGCGCGCTTCGGTGGGCCCTAAAAAAAACGGTCCTAAGGCAGGACCCGCTCTATACCATGTGAAGCAAGGAAAACAGGAATGAAATGACTAAGTCAGAGTTGGGTACAAATACAACCCTAGAAAGCTGTACCCCATATGTGCTACCCCACTATAGCCTACAAACATGCATCAGCTATAATACTCTGACATTCACCTCTCCCCCACGGACACCCCCATTTCCCCCCCCTCTCTCGCCCTTTGTTTTTTTGGGGGGTTTGGTCTGAGTGATGGTTTGAGGTGGTGCACGCCAATCTTACTTGCTAAATTTGCCGAATCAGCTGTGCTAGCGTTTTATTTCAGCCTGCCCTAAATGTTGCAGAACATTTTGTGGGCGGGGCGGGGTGGGTGGGTTTGGCTAGCTACCCGTCCACCCATCCCGCTGTTGCCTCAGCCCAACTTCAGGTCTACTCGAACCTTATTCCCTCATACCTACTATGCAGCTAGAATTACATTCGCATCCACCTAATCCGCTGCTGTGTCATTCGCTAAGGTCCCAGTCGCGTGTTCGTTCGTGCGCCTCGCTGTCGTTAGATAGTCGTCGTCCTGCTGGCCTCGCGCTGCACCCTGCGCAGCGCTTTCGCTTCGCCGTCCCGCGCTTTTTCTCATTTGCGAATATTGCGTTTGATGTCAGTTTAGTTTGCAGCATGCGATGTCATGTCACACGGGTCGCTGCGCGGAGCGAACGCGCGTGCGCGCGAGGTGGCTCGGTCGGACCTCACCGTCGAGCGGTCGCGAAATTGTCCTGCAACACACGTTTTTACGTTTCTAGTCCCTCAGACAGGTCGAGAGACGACTGCAGAGACGAGTGCATAGACTGCGTTTTTTCTCTCACCTAGCGCCTTTGGCTTATATCTTTAGCTCGTAGCGGGTGCTTGTTGCTTCACTGAGATCGGACTTTTCAGTCGCCTTGTTACCTCCTCCTTGACTCCTCTTTCTCTCGACTGCTCTTCTTCTCCCAGCGTCCCTCTCACTGGATGGTCTCACTAGTAGTAGCGTTCTGTAGTCATTTCTCTCAATGCTCTTAGTAGCATTCTCTTAGCTTTTTATTATTTGTTCTCCTAGTCGTAGATCGTCCAACAGCAGGGGGAATGGCTGTCAGAACATATATGTAGCTTATGCTGTTGTGTAGGCTACAGTGGGGTATCCCATAGGGGGTACAACCCAATTAGGGTTTTGCTATTTGTACTCACTTCACTCATAGTTCATTCATTCTCGTTCTATTCTCCACATGGTATCGAGCAGGTTGCCCCGTGGGAACTGTGCTTAGGGCCCACCACTTTTAAACTTTTTTTTCTGCCCGGAGCGCGCTCCGGGCCCTCGCTCTCACTCTTTCGGCCTGCCCTGCGGCCCCCTAGCCGCCCGCGCGCGCCTGTTCCGGCCCCTAGCCGCTCGCGCGCCGCCCGTTCAGGCCCCTAGCCGCCCGCGCGCCGCCCGTCCCGGCCCCTAGCCGCTCGCGCGCCGCCTGTTCAGGCCCCTAGCCGCCCGCGCGCCGCCCGTCCCGGCCCCTAGCCGCTCGCGCGCCGCCTGTTCAGGCCCCTAGCCGCCCGCGCGCCACCCGTCCCGGCCTCACACCGCCCGTGCGCCGCCCGTCCCTGCTGCACGCCGCCGTCCCGGCCCCCCCCACGCCGCCCGTTAGCCGCCGTGCAGCCTGAGCCGCCCGAGCCGTCTACGCAGCTGAGGAGCCGAGCCGCCCGAGCCGCCTGTGCCGCTGACTGCCCGAGCTGCCCGAGCCGCCTGAGCCGCCCGAGCCGCCCGAGCCGCCTCCCCCCCCACCCCCCCCGCCCCCCCCCTTTTTCCTGTCGCCTCGCCGCCGAGCCGCTCTACACCCGAGCCTCCCAGCAGCCGAGCCGCCCTACAGCCGCGCTGCCGGGTCGCCGAGCTGCCGAGCTGCAGTTGCTGCCGAGCCGCTCTGCCGCCGAGCCGCCCGAGTCGCCCGAGCCGCAGAGCCGCCGTGCTGCCGAGCCACTGAGTCGCCGAGCCTACTCTACCCACCACTGGTGAGCCCCTGCCCTGCTAGCACGCTACGCGTCGCCTGCTTGCCTGCCTGCCTCCCTTTTTGGCTTGCCTGGCTGCCTGCCTTACTGCTGCTACTCCTGCTCCTGCCTCTACTGGTGGAGCCTGATGCAGCCCCATCGACGTCTGCGTGAGTCCCTCACGCCCCAGCAGCTGCGTGAGTGGTACGCTGGTTGGGGCTGTAGGGGTGGTGGCGCTACTACTGCTACCACTCCTGCTGCTTCTACTACTGGTGGCGGCCAGATGCAGCTCCCGCGACCCCCCCGCGTGTCTCTCACGCCTCAGCAGCTTCGTGAGTGGTACGCTCAGAGTAGAGGGTCTCTCAGTTCTGTTCGCTGCTCTTACGTGATTCTCACTGGTGCTCGGACTAGTCAGCCTTGTGGGACACCTGGTCATACACAGTCCCGCTGCTTCGCCCGTCTGAGCGACGCCTGGCGTACCGTGTTTGGCGACGAGGCTGAGCTCCCCGACTGGGTGGAGTTGCTTAGGCAGAGGGTAGATATATTTGCTCTTGACTACGATGCTATTCTCACTGCCATGTATGCATTGCCTACTAGTGCTGACCGTGCCGGTCACCTGTGCGTACCGCCTGACCCGGGTATAGGACCTGCTGCTCTAGCTACTGGTGAGGCTGCTGCTGCTCTGGGTGCTAGTGAGTCTCCTGCTCCAGGTACAGGTGCGGCTGCTGCTCTAGGTGCTAGTGAGTCTGCTTCCTCAGGTGCGGGTGAGGCTGCGCTCTCAGGTACCACGTTGGCTTCGGCCTCCCTCACCTTTACACTTGACTCTGGGGCTTCTCGCTCCTTCTTTCGGGACCGCACCACACTCACGCCGCTTGGTCGGCCTGTTGCAGTCTCCCTGGCTGACCCCTCTGGGGGTCCTGTCCTCGCTCACTTTTCCACTGTCCTCCCGTGTCCGGCTGCCCCCTCGGGCACCCTGTCTGGCCTGTACCTCCCCTCGTTCTTGACGAACTTGGTGAGTGGTGCAGACCTGCAGGATGCGGGGGTTCACCAGTTCACTCCTGCGAGTCAGCGGGTGACCCACTGCACGGACGCACGCACAGGCCGGCACCTGGCCACGTTCTCGCGTCGGCCGGGGTCGAGCCTCTACACCCTGACCACTGAGTCTCCTCCTGTCCCTGCGTCCGGTCAGGTAGCTGCGTCAGGTCAGGTGTTTGTTGCTGCGTCCAGGTCTGGTCCTGAGTCTGCCCCCTGTTCGTGTCGCCTCTTGTCTCACGAGACTCTCCTGTGGCACCACCGTCTCGGCCACCCCTCCTTGCCCCGTCTTCGGGCCATGGCTTCCCGTGTCCTTGTCTCTGGTCTTCCCCAGTCTCTCCCTCCCCTTCCTTCGGGACCAGGACCTTCCTGTGTCCCCTGTGTCGAGGGGCGCCTCAGGGCTGCTCCTCACTCCTCCCAGTTTCCCCCGACAGAGGCTCCTCTGCAGACACTTCACATGGACGTGTGAGGCCCGGCCCCCGTCCGTGGGCAGGGTCACGAGCGCTACTTCCTGTTGGTGGTTGACGACTACTCGCGTTACACCACAGTCTTCCCCTTGCGCAGCAAGGGTGCTGTCACTGAGGTGCTGATCGACTGGATCCGCGTAGCTCGTCTCCAGCTCAGGAGGAGCTTCGGCTCGGACTTTCCTGTTCTGCGTCTGCACTCTGACCGAGGTGGGGAGTTCTCCTCTCGCCTTCTGCGAGACTACTGTCGTGCACAGAGGATCCACCAGACCTTTACGCTTCCGGACTCTCCACAGAAAAATGGGATTGCTGAGCGCCGCATTGGCATGGTCATGGATGTCGCTCGTACGTCCATGATGCATGCGGCTGCCCCCCATTTTCTGTGGCCGTTTGCGGTTCGGTACGCGGCGCATCAGCTCAACCTTCACCCCAGGGTCTCTCGGCCCGCGATGTCCCCAGTGTTACTGTGGACGGGGAAGGTCGGCGATGCGTCTGCGTTCCGTGTCTGGGGATCTCGGGCGTTTGTCCGCGACTTGTCTGCGGACAAGCTGTCCCCCCGTGCTGCTCCCTGTGTCTTCCTTGGCTTCCCCCCTGACGCTCCAGGGTGGCAGTTCTACCACCCCTCCTCTCGTCGTGTTCCGTCCTCCCAGGACGTCACGTTCGACGAGTCAGTCCCCTTCTACCGTCTCTTCCCCTACCGCACTCCTTCCCTCCCCCCCCCACCGGACTTCTTGGTGCCAGTTCCCCCCCCGGTAGACCCCCTCCCCCCTCAGGTTCCTGCCCCTTCAGGTGTGTCCCAGGTAGACACAGTCGAGCCAGTCGAGGCTGCTGCTGAGTCTGGTCCTGCTGCGGGTGCAGAGTCTGGGGGTGCTACGCCTGCGGGTGCTGA
The DNA here is from genome assembly GCA_948144175.1 of Closterium sp. NIES-65. Classification (NCBI taxonomy): domain Eukaryota; kingdom Viridiplantae; phylum Streptophyta; class Zygnematophyceae; order Desmidiales; family Closteriaceae; genus Closterium; species Closterium sp. NIES-65. The sequence continues at coordinate 118,950 of CANXME010002309.1, read as the reverse complement.
GCTTGGGGGTGTAGCTGCTGGGGGTGCTGAGCCTGGGGGTGCGAGGCCGAGGGGTGCTGAGCTTGGGGGTGCTGCTGCTGGGGGTGCTGAGCCGGGAGGTGCTACGTCAGGAGCTGCTGAGCCTGGGGGTGCTGAGCCTGGAGGTGCGGAGCCTGCGACTGCTGGACCTGGGGGCTCTCCGGTTGCTCCGTCTCGGCGGGAGCCGCTCTCTCCACAGGAGCTGCGCGAGTGGTTTGCTCGCCGCTGGAGGCGTGCTGCTGGAGCTGGAGCTCCTTCGACTGCTGAGGGTGCTGGTGCTGCCGGTCCCGGAGCTGCTGGGCCTGCGGGTCCTACTGGAGCTGGAGCTGCTGAGCCTGGGGGTGCTCAGTCTGGAGCTGCTGAGCCTGGGGGTGCTGAGTCTGGAGCTGCTGAGCCTGGGGGTGCTGTGTCTGGAGCTGCTGAGCCTGGGGGTGCTACGTCTGGAGCCGCTGAGCCTGGGGTTTCTCCTGGTGCTGCGCCTCGGCGGGAGCCCCTCTCTCCGTAGGAGCTGCGCGAGTGGTTTGCTCGCCGCTGGAGGCGTACTGCTGGAGCTGGAGCTTCTTCGACCGTCGAGGGTACTGGTGCCGCCGGTCCCGGAGGTGCTACGCCTGCGGGTCCTACTGGAGCTGGGGCTGCTGAGGGCGTTGGTGCTGAGTCTGCTGCTGTGTGTCCTGCCGGTGGTTCTGCTGCTGGTGCTGCTGGAGGTCCTGCCGCTGGAGGTGTTGGTGGCGCTGGTGCTGCCGCTGAGGGTGCTGGTGCTGTCCCTGCTGAGTCTGGAGCTGCCGCGCGGCCTCGGCCGTACTTCGTTCCGCTTCTGCAGCAGGTTCTTGGTCTTTCTCCTCCGGTAGAGTGTCCACATCCTGTCCAGTCGCAGTCACTGTTGGAGCTTACCTCCCCACTGCCTGCTCCCTCTCCTTACACTGGTCCTACTGGAGGTCTTGCTGAGCGTCGTGAGCCTGCGTCTCGTCCCGCGTCGCCTGTTCGTGCTGCCCGCGCTGGTGGTCGTGGTTCGCGTCCGCGTCCTCCTCCTGTCCCTGGCACGCACCGGATGTCTCTGCGTCCGTCCACTGCTCCTCTGCGTGCCCTTTTGCCTTCTCCTCCTGAGTCCTCCCTTCCTGTACTTACCGACCCAGAGTCGGACTCCCTTCGTGTTGCCAGTCCTACTGTCACGCGTCTGCTTGCTACTGTCGTCACTGACCCCTCTTTTGAGTCCGCTGCTGCGTCTGCTCTTGTCGCTGAGCTCGTCGACTTTGCTGCTCGCTGCCGTCTAGACTACGCTGCTAGTCTTGTTGCTGCGTCTGCGTCTGTCTGTCCTCCGTCCGTCGGGGGTGAGTGTGCTCTTGGCACGGACGTCCTAGAGGACAGGCAGGAGGAGTTCCAGTGTCTGGCTGCTGCTTCACCTCATCTCGCGTCTGTACTGCTTGCTCCTGAGGGAGACCCGGATGCACTAGACATCCCGACTCCGCCCTCTTACGCGGAGGCCGTAGAGGGTCCCTACTCCTCTTAGTGGCAGGCAGCTATGGATGCAGAGATGGCTTCCTGGAAGTCCACAGGCACCTACGTTGACGCGGTTCCCCCTCCTGGGGCGAACATCGTCAGTGGCATGTGGATCTTCAGGGTGAAGCGGCCGCCGGGCTCTCCACCTGTCTTCAAGGCGCGGTACGTCGCTCGTGGCTTCAGTCAGCGGCAAGGAGTTGACTACTTTCAGACCTTCTCTCCCACCCCGAAGATGACCACTCTTCGGGTGCTGCTAAACATAGCCGCTCAGCGCGACTACGAGCTTCACTCTCTCGACTTTCGTACTGCGTTCTTGCAGGGGAGCCTGCACGAGGAGATCTGGCTGCGCCGTCCACCTGGCTTCACCGGGACTTTCCCTCCTGGGTCCCAGTGGAGCCACCGACGGCCAGTCTACGGTCTCCGCCAGGCACCACGTGAGTGGCACGACACACTGAGGACTACGCTTGCGGCCCTTGGGTTTGCTCCTTCTAGTGCTGACCCGTCGCTGTTTCTGCGCACCGACACTTCACTGCCGCCGTTCTACATCCTCGTGTACGTCGACGACTTGGTCTTTGCCACAGCGGACACTGCTGGACTCGCCTACGTGAAGTCCGAGCTGCTGAAGAGACACACGTGCACAGACCTGGGTGAACTGCGCAGCTACCTTGGCTTGCAGATCACTCGGGACAGAGCACGCTGCACCATTACCTTGACTCAGTCACACATGGTGCAGCAGGTCTTTCAGCGCTTCGGCTTCACGTACTCCTCGCCTCAGGCCACTCCTCTGTCTACTCGTCACTCGCTTTCAGCTCTGCCTTCGGATGAGTCCGTAGAGTCGAGTGGCCCGTACCCAGAGCTTGTTGGCTGCCTCATGTACCTGATCACCTGCACACGACCTGACCTAGCATACCCTTTTAGCATTCTTGCACGCTATGTTGCTCCTGGGAGACACCGACCAGAGCACATGGCTGCAGCGAAGAGGGTATTGCGCTACCTGTGCAGTACGTCGGGCATGGGGCTAGTGCTTGGAGGGCGGAGTCCAGTGGTACTTACAGGTCACGCGGACGCTTCTTGGGCTGACGACCAGGCTACGCAGCGGTCGTCACAGGGTTACACCTTCAGCCTTGGCTCCGGCTCTGTCTCGTGGCGGGCTACTCGCTCGTCTTCGGTTCTCAGCTAGAGTTGTGAGGCTGAGATCTACGCAGGGGCCATGGCTGCACAGGAGCTTCGCTGGCTCACCTACCTGCTGACTGACCTTGGAGAGCCGCCTCGTTCTCCTCCAGTGCTGTACGTAGACAACAAGGCCATGCTGGCCTTGTGTCGAGAGCAGCGTCTGGAGCACAGAACGAAGCACATTGCTCTTCGCTACTTCCTTGCTCGTGAGCTACAGCAGTGTGGACAGTTGCGGCTTGCGTACGTGGCCTCTGAGGCCAACACTACTGATGTGTTCACCAAGGCACTCGCGCCTTGTGACCATCAGCGCTTTTGCACCCAGCTGGGTCTTGTGCTTGTCTTGCCTCACTTGCTCTCCTCTTGACTTTACTTGTACTGTCACATATATATACCTGCTCTTGCTTGTCTAGCTTTATATATATATGTGTGTACTCCTGCATGTGAACTGGCCTTGTGGCCTTGCTCTTGTGCTCGGACTGTGTGGTGACTTTGTGATCCACCCTGAGCTTTGCTTTGCTTTGCTTGACTGGTCTTGTGACCCCTTGTTCTCCCCCACTTTGCCTATGGGGGTGTGTCAGAACATATATGTAGCTTATGCTGTTGTGTAGGCTACAGTGGGGTATCCCATAGGGGGTACAACCCAAATAGGGTTTTGCTATTTGTACTCACTTCACTCATAGTTCATTCATTCTCGTTCTATTCTGACAATGGCGTGCGCAGCAGCAGGGAAATTGGCGCTCGCAGAAGCAGGCGGAGGGGCACGCGCAGCAGATGGCGGAATGGCGCGCCGCGGTAGCAGATGGCCGATGTCGCGCCGCGAAAGCAGCTGGCGGAATGGTGGGCGCATCAGCTTAGGGCCCCGTGAGAGATATTCCGCGTTCCAGCAGAAGCTCCTGTTTTTCAGTTGCGATTTATATTTATATTATCGTGAGATTATCTTTCTAGCTAAAGTTTCCTTCTTCCCCGGCCCTTCCTTTCCTCTCCATTTTCTGCCTCCTGCCTTTTCCCGCCATTTCCCGCTCAACACTATCACCAGGGCCTTCTTAACTCGTAGCGGGTGCGTGCTGCTTCACTGCCTCCTCTTGGATTCAGATTTGCGTTAGATCTTTCTATTGTTTTTGTAACGAATTTGTTCTCTCTTTGACAGCGACGCGACACGAGTGGTGCTGTGACGGCAAATGTTCCTATGACGAAGGAAACGCACTTACCTACCTCTCCCACCAGCACGCGAGCATCACCAGGCGGCGGATCGCGCGCCACGTGGCAGGCGGCGGATCGCGCGCCATGAGAGGCTCGGCACTGCCTGGTGAGAGGCTCGGCACTGCCGCCGCCAAGTGCCTCTTCAGCGCTGCAAGCGCCGCCAAGTGCCTCTTCCGCGCTGCAGGCGCGGCCAAGTGCCTCTTCCGCGCTGCAGGCGCCACCAAGTGCCCGTTCCGCGCTGCAGGCGCCGCCAAGTGCCTATTCCGCGCTGCAGGCGCCACCAAGTGCCCGTTCCGCGTTGCAGGCGCAGCCAAGTGCCTATTCCGCGCTGCAGGCGCCACCAAGTGCCCGTTCCGCGCTGCAGGCGCGGCCAAGTGCCTATTCCGCGCTGCAGGCGCCACCAAGTGCCCGTTCCGCGCTGCAGGCGCGGCCAAGTGCCTATTCCGCGCTGAGAGGCACGAGGAGAGTCCCTCCCCCCCCTGCCCTCCTTATCCCCTTTTCCCCCGATCCCCTTATTCCCTTCCTCTTTATTCCCTTTCCCCCCTACCTTGTTATTCCCTTCCCCCCCGTTGCGCCCTTGCTCGTTCTGTCCTGGCTCGTTGCGCCCTTGCTCGTTTCCGCCGTTGCTCGTTTCCGCCGTTGCTCGTTTCCGCCCTTGCTCGTTTCTGCCGACAGTGACGGGCGCAGCTGGGCAACGGTGCGGCAAGGCTAAGGCGAAGCCAGTGAGGCACGAGGTGAGACAACGGTGAGGCTCGTCGTTCCCTTGCTCTGCACTCGTTGTTCCCTTGCTCTGCACTCGTCGTTCCCTTGCTCTGCACTCGTTGTTCCCTTGCTCTGCACTTGTCGTTCCCTTGCTCTGCACTCGTCGTTCCCTTGCTCTGCACTCGTCGTTCCCTTGCTCTGCACTCGTCGTTCCCTTGCTCTGCACTCGTCGTTCCCTTGCTCTGCACTCGTCGTTCCCTTGCTCTGCACTCGTCGTTCCCTTGCTCTGCACTCGTCGTTCCCTTGCTCTGCACTCGTCGTTCCCTTGCTCTGCACTCGTCGTTCCCTTGCTCTGCACTCGTCGTTCCCTTGCTCTGCACTCGTCGTTCCCTTGCTCTGCACTCGTCGTTCCCTTGCTCTGCACTCGTCGTTCCCTTGCTCTGCACTCGTCGTTCCCTTGCTCTACACTCGTCGTTCCCTTGCTCTGCACTCGTCGTTCCCTTGCTCTGCACTCGTCGTTCCCTTGCTCTGCACTCGTCGTTCCCTTGCTCTGCACTCGTCGTTCCCTTGCTCTGCACTCGTCATTCCCTTGCTCTGCACTCGTCATTCCCTTGCTCTGCACTCGTCGTTCCCTTGCTCTGCACTCGTCGTTCCCTTGCTCTGCACTCGTCGTTCCCTTGCTCTGCACTCGTCGTTCCCTTGCTCTGCACTCGTCATTCCCTTGCTCTGCACTCGTCGTTCCCTTGCTCTGCACTCGTCGTTCCCTTGATCTGCACTCGTCGTTCCCTTGCTCTGCACTCGTCGTTCCCTTGCTCTGCACTCGTCGTTCCCTTGCTCTGCACTCGTCGTTCCCTTGCTCTGCACTCGTCGTTCCCTTGCTTTGCACTCGTCGTTCCCTTGCTCTGCACTCCTCCTCACCCCCCTGCTTTCCCATCCCCCACTGTTCATCCTATTGCTTCCCCATCCCGCATTGTTCACCCCACTGTTTCCCCATCCCGCACTGTTCACCCCACTGTTTCCCCATCCCGCACTGTTCACCCCACTGTTTCCCCATCCCGCACTGTTCACCCCACTGTTTCCCATCCCGCACTGTTCACCCCAATGTTTCCCCATTCTGCACTGTTCACCCCTCTGTTTCCCCATCCCGCACTGTTCACCCCACTTGTTCCCATCCTGCACTGTTCACTCTCCGCTCTGGTCTGGATGAGGCTCGGAGAGCCATGCTCTCACACCTGCCATCCTGCCACCCCTCCCCACCCCGCCTTGCGCAGGTGGCCTTCTCTCGCTGCAGGGCGCCGTGAAGAGACCTTCTCACCCCGCCAAGACACGAGACACATCTACAAGTAGGATATTTAGAAGGACATGCACCTTGCTCTTGTTTTGTACGGTACTTGTGTGCGTGTGTCGATATATAAGAGCTGCGGGGTGGGTGTGGGCTAGGCACGGGGTGGGTTTGGCCTAGCCTTGGCCCTTGCAAGCCCGGTTACTGTTCCTGCCGCCCGGCTACTGTTCATGCCGCCCGGTTACTGTTCCTGCTGCCTGCTTACCTTTCCAGCCGCCTGGTTATCGCTCCAGCCGCCTGGTTACCACTCCACCCACCTGGTAACCGCTCCAGCTGCCCGGTACTGTTCCAGCCGCCCAGTTACTGCTACGGCCACCTTGTTACTGTTACTGCTGCCCAGCTACTGTTCCTGCCGTCTTGTTACTGTTCCAGCCACCTTCTGACAACATGAACAGGAACAGGAACAAGACCAGGACCAGGACCAGGACCAGGACCAGGATCAGGACCATGCCATGCCAGGGATAGGGGGGGACCATGCCATGCCAGGGATAGGGGGGGACCATGCCATGCCAGGGATAGGGGGGGACCATGCCATGCCAGGGATAGGGGGGGACCATGCCATGCCAGGGATAGGGGGGGACCATTCCATGCCAGGGATAGTGGGGGCGGTCTGGGGGGCTGTGGGGGGCTGTGAGGAGGATTGGGGGGTAGGGGGGCCTGTCAAATGTTGTAGCCTGTAGTGAGGTTTGTCTTAGGGGGTACAGAAGTTAGGGTTTGTTATATGTACCCCAACCAGCATCAATGGCATCATCATTCCTCATTTTGACATGGTATCAGCTAGGTTAGGATCCTGTGGGATCCCGTTCCTCCGTTCTCCGTTCGTCCCTCCCGAGCCTGATCCTACCTCTCGTTCGTACCGGTTCCGTTGTTACCGCGCCTAGTACCGAGCCTAGCGCCCTCTCCCCCGTCGCTTAGCGCCCTTTCTCCCCGTCGCCTAGCGCCCTTCCCCCCCCCCCCCCCGTCGCGTCGCGCCCTTTCCCCCCGTCGCCTAGCGCTCTTTCCCCCCGTCGCGTCGCGCCCGTTCCCCCCGTCACGTCGTGCCCGCCCTTTCCCCCCCGTCCCGTCGCCCTGTCCCGTCGCGTCGCCCTGCCCCGTCGCGTCGCCCTGCCCCGTCCCGTCGCCCTGCCCCGTCGCGTCGCCCTGCCCCGTCCCGTCACCCTGCCCCGTCGCGTCGCCCTGCCCCGTCGCGTCGCCCTGCCCCGTCCCGTCACCCTGCCCCATCGCGCCGCCCTGCCCCGTCGCGTCGCCCTGTCCCGTCCCTACGCCCTGGCCCGTCGCCCTACCCTACGCCCTGGCCCGTCGCCCTACCCTACGCCCTGGCCCGTCGCCCTACCCTACGCCCTGGCCCGTCGCCCTACCCTACGCCCTAGCCCGTCGCCCTACCCTACGCCCTGGCCCGTCGCCCTAGCCCGCTCTTCCGCTGCGACTGAGTCCCCTTCCCACCTGAACCCTAATTTGCCTCTTCTCCCCGGTTGTTACTCGCCTGTTCGTTCGCGTTAGTTCTCACTATGGCGACTCCGCGAGTTCTTCGTTTCGACGCTGACGGTAGACCACTTGACTTTTCCGTCTAGCTTCTTCGCGCTCGCCGTCTGTTAGAGAGTCAGGTCCAGGGGGGCGAGACCCTCTGGTCGCACGCTACTGGTGACCTCCCCGAGCCCCCCGAGCCTACAGCTTTAGGCTCTGCCCCTGACAACGCTGCTACGGCTCGCTTTGCCCGTCAGCGCGCTGACCGGACGGCTTGGACGTCGCGTGACGCTGCGGCCTGCATCGCACTCAGCAGCCTCCTCCCTGAGTCAGAGGAGGTCCACTTTACTCAGGTTCGCACCGCTGCTGCGTACCTCACTGCGATTAAGGCCCGCTACTCTACTCCCGCTACTGTCTCTCTTGGCCGTCTTTTCCTCCCTTCCTGTTTCCTGATCTCGCCTCGTTTGAGCGCTCTGCTGACTTGATCGCTCACCTCCGCTCGCTCGACGCTAGTTACCGCGCTGCTTGCACTGAGGCACAGCTTGCACTGCTTCCTCCCCCCATGGCGATTACTGTCTATTTCATCGCCACTAGCCTCCCTGACCGCCTAGCCTCCGTTCGTGACGCGCTTCTGCTGAAGCACCCTAGTGAGCTGACTATTGAGGTCCTTGAGTCTGCACTCAAGGACGTCGAGAGCAACCTTCGCTCGGTAGCTACCGCCTCTGGTACTATGTCCCCCCCACTCTTCCACGGGTGCACAGTCCCGCAGTTACCCACCTTCACTTCCTCTCTCGCCACTGCCGCTACTGACGCGACTGCGGCTGCTGTTACGACTGCGTCGCGGTCCCGCGGCAAGGGGGGCAAGAAAGGTAGTTCTGGTGGAGGTGGAGGTGGAGGTAGCGGAGGTAGTGGGGGTGCTGTTGCGACTGGCGGTGGTGGGAGTGCAGCGTCTGGAGAGACCCCTCGTGCAGCGGCTGGTGACTCCACTGCGCCTGCTGGTGGCGGCGACCCCCGAGCTCGTCAGTCGCCTCCTGTACTGCCGACCCCGCTAGGTGGAGCAGCGGCGTGGTACTAGGCTCAGCGTCAGCAGCACCTTCAGCAGCAGCAGCAGCCCCTTTCCTCCCGCCAGCCTCAGCAGCAGCAGCGTCAGCAGCTGGCTCCGGGGTCGGGGCTGCGTCAGCCCCAGCGCGGTGCTTCTTACCCTCCCTGCACCTATCAGGTTCTGACAGGTCCTCGTCGGGGCCACCCTTGTGGCCGCTTTCACCCCCCTGGTCAGTGCTTTGCTCAGCTCACTGACACGGTCCGGTTGGCCTACGGGGTTGGCGGTCCTGCTCTTGACTGGCTTCCTCTGGTTCAGCGCTACGGCTTCGCTCTGTGGGGCATGTCTGCTGAGCAGTTAGTTGATCTGATTGGTGCTCCTCATGCTATGTATGCTGTTGTTGACTCTAGTGTTTCTGACTCTGTTTACTCTGGTGTTGTTAGCTTAGGTGCTAGTCTTGCTCAGTTGCCTGTTGCTAGTGTAGGTTCTTGTGTAGACTCTAGACCAGCGACTACCTCAGAGGACGCTTCGCTGTCGTTCACGCTGGACTCTGGAGCCTCACACTGCTTCTTCCGGGACAGCACGACACTTACACCACTTCCTGCGCCTGTTTCTGTGGCTTTGGCTGATCCCACTACGGGACCAGTCACTGCACGTCACACTACCACTTTACCGTGTCCTGCTGCTCCTTCCGGGTCTCTCACTGGGTTTCACGTCCCCTCGTTCTCCCGGAACTTGGTGGGCGTGCGACCCCTCGTGAGTCAGCACGTGGGTGTGTGGTTTGAGCCTTCTAGAGAGACTGCGGTGTGTGTTGACGGAGACTCTTACCAGCCTCTTGCTACCTTCACTGCTGAGCCGGGCTCAGGTCTCTACACTCTTCACACTGGCCCGCGTGCGCCGCAGCAGCAGCCGCAGCAGCAGCAGCAGCCGCAGCCGCAGCAGCAGCAGCAGCAGCAGCAGCTGCGCCAGCGGTCGCACCAGCAGCCGCCCCTACTGCCACTGCCCCCGGTTCCCCCCCCCGTTCGGGTCCCCGCGTCTCACCAGGTTGCTTCGTCCCCCCAGGTGTCTGTGTCGTGTCAGGTTCCTCCGTCTGCTCCAGTCGCTGCGTCGTGCTCCTGCCGGTCGCTTGCCCACCCCACCGTTCTGTGGCACCACCGGATGGGGCACCCGTCCCTTCCTCGTCTGCGCGCTATGTCTAGTCAGCGTCTTGTCCTAGGCCTCCCACGTGTCTTGCCGTCGCTGCCGCCTTCGCTTGCGCCGCCGTGTGGTCCCTGCGTCGAGGGTCGGCTGCGCACCGCCCCTCACTCCTCCTCCCTTCGTCCGGCCACCGAGCCTTTTGAGACGCTTCACTTGGACGTCTGGGGCCCCGCCCCTCGTCTAGGCCCTGAGCGTGAGCGCTACTTTCTGGTGGTCGTTGACGACTTCTCCCGCTACACCACAGTGTTCCCTCTGGCAAAGAAGTCTGAGGTGACTTCTACGCTGATCAGGTGGTTGCTCATCACCGAGGACACTCGTGGTCGTCGTGTCAGCTGCCTCCACTCCGACCGTGGGGGTGAGTTTCGCTCCGGCATTCTCGCTGGATTCTGTCGCGAGCAGGGCATTCGTCAGTCCTGGACGCTTCCAGAGTCCCCACAGCAGAATGGGGTTGCTGAGCGCCGCATAGGCCTGGTCATGGAGATCGCCCGCACCTCCCTGACTCACGCCTGTGCCCCCCATTTTCTGTGGCCCTACGCGGTCAGGTACGCCGCGCACCAGCTGAACCTCTGGCCACGTGTCTCTCGACCAGAGGTTTCACCGACCAGTCTTTGGACAGGGTCCCCTGGTGTTGCGTCGCGGTTTCGTGTCTGGGGGTGCTTGGCTCTTGTCCGCGACACCTCCGCGGACAAGCTCTCGCCTCGTGCCGTCCCCTGTGTCTTCCTTGGTTTCCCTGAGGACTCCTCTGACTTCACCTTTTACCACCCTCCCTCTCACCGGTTCTTTGACTCCCGTGACGTCCGTTTCGAGGAGTCCACTCCGTACTACGTCAGGTACCCCAGTCGAGGTCTCCAGGTTCCTCCTCCCCCCCTCTTCCTGACTGCCGCTCCCCCTCCTGTTCCCCCGGTACAGCCTCCCCCCCCTGGTCCAGCCCCGTCGGGTGTGTCCCAGGCTACCCCTCCTCCTTCGGTAGCCTCTCCGGTACAGCCTCCCTCCCCACAGTCCTCCTCGCAGCGTGCCGCAGGTGCTAGCTCTCGAGAGGTTGGTGCTGTGCCTGTTCCTGTACCGGTTTCTGGTTCTGGGGGTGGTGGAGTTGGAGCTGGAGTTGGAGCTGGGGTTGGAGCTGGAGTTGGCACTGGAATTTCTGGTTCTGGGGGTGCTGGGGTTGGAGCTGGAGTTGGAGCTGGAGTTTCTGATTCTGGAGTTGGAGCTGACCCGGTGGGTGCAGAGGACTCTTGTCGTCCGGGAGCTGGTGCTGGTCGCGCGGACACTGGGGGTGAGAGTGCGCCTCCTTTGGGTTCTGGTGAGCCTGGGTCTGGAGCTGGTGTTAGTGCTGCCTCTGGGGGTGGTGCGCCTGGTTCTTCGGGGGTGGACTCTGGAGCTACCGCTGCTTCGGACACTACTCCGCCCCCCCACCCCTACCCGACTAGGCACCAGGCTCGTGTTCGCCGTGCCCGTGACGAGCAGCTGGCGTTGGAGAGAGAGGAGAGGGAGTTAAAGCGGCTGGAGGAGCAGCAGCAGCAGCTGGAGCCGCAGGAGCAGCAGCAGCAGCAGCAGCAGCTGGACCCGCAGGAGCAGCAGTCCCAGCAGCAGCCGCTTCCGCAGCAGCAGCAGTCGCAGCAGCAGCAGCAGCAGCCACTTCCTCCTCCTGTCTCGGGTCTTCGGACCCTTGGTCTCCCCTCCCCTTCTCCTCCCTCCTCCGCCTCTCCTCCTGTCTACGGTCCCACGTTTCCTCCTCCTAACTCCTCCCCCGCTGTTTTCCCCAGTTCTCCGCCTTTGTCCTCTCCTCCTCCGTCTCGTTCTTGGGCTACTCGTCGCTCCCCTCGTGCTCGTCCCTCGTCTCCTGTTCCCTTCACTGACCTTCGTACTGCCTTCCTTCTTTCTAGTCCACCTCGTCCGTCTCAGTCTGTGCTTCCGTCTCCTCCTGAGTCGGCCCTCACTGTGTCGCTCCCTACTCCTGTCACTGACTACTACCGCACGTACCGTCCTGTTCTCTCTCGTGTTCTCGCCTCTCTTGTTACTCACCCTCGTGCCTCTGTGTCCTCTGTGTCCGCTCTTACTGCCGCAGTTACTGACTTTGCCTCTACCCGCCGCCTTGACTACGCCACCACGCTTGTGGCTGCTCCTCCTACCAGTCCTCTGGCCGTCGGGGGTGTGTCTGCCCTTGGCCGTGACGCCCTAGAGGACAGGCAGTTTGAGCTAGAGTTCCTGGCGGCCGCTTCCCCTCATCTCTGTGCCATGCTCCTCGCCCCTGAGGGTGACCCCGACGCCCTTGACATTCCGACTCCTCGCACTTACGCTGAGGCAGTGTCAGGGCCTTGGGCCTCTCAGTGGAGAGCTGCCATGGACGCAGAGATGGCCTCTTACAGATCCACAGGCACCTACGTCGATGAGGTTCCCCCCCCTGGGGCGAACGTAGTCGACGGCATGTGGATCTACAGGGTGAAGCGGCCACCGGGATCTCCCCCGGTCTTCAAGGCGCGCTACGTGGCTAGAGGTTTCAGTCAGCGCGAGGGAGTTGACTTCTTTCAGACCTTCGCACCTACCCCGAAGATGACCACTCTTCGGGTGTTACTACACGTAGCAGCACAGAGAGACTACGAGTTACACTCTCTTGACTTCTCCACTGCTTTCCTTCAGGGCAGCCTACACGAGGAGGTCTGGTTGCGTCGTCCCTCGGCCTTCACTGGCACCTTCCCTCCTGGGACCCAGTGGAGGCTGAGGCGACCTGTTTACGGTCTTCGCCAGGCCCCTCGTGAGTGGCACGACACTCTGCGTTCTACCCTCTCTGACCTTGGGTTCCAGCCGTCTTCTGCCGACCCGTCGCTGTTCGTTCGTCGTGGCTCCACACCGTTCTTTGTTCTGGTTTACGTCGACGACCTCGTTTTCGCCACTCCGGACAGGGTTGCTTTGGCAGACGTGAAGTCCGAACTGCAGAAGAGACACACGTGCACTGATCTTGGTGAGCTGCGCCACTACCTTGGCCTGCAGATCACCAGGGACAGAGCCGCTCGCACCATTACACTCTCACAGTCACACATGGTGCAGCAGGTCCTTCAGCGGTTCGGGCTTCAGCACTCCACCGTACAGCGCACACCTCTAGCTGTTGACCACAGACTCACTGGTCCCTTTCCTGACGAGCCGTTTGAGCCTAGTGGTCCCTACGCAGAGCTTGTGGGTTGCCTCATGTACCTGATGACTTGTACTCGCCCGGACCTCGCCTTCCCTCTCAGCATCCTTGCGCGCTTTGTTGCGCCAGGGAGACACCGTCCTGTTCACTGGACGGCAGCTGTGAGGGTGGCGAAGTACCTAGCGACTACATCAGGCGTGGGGCTAGTTCTTGGAGGGCAGCAGTCTGTCGTACTCACTGGTCACTGTGACTCCTCTTACGCTGACGACGCTGAGACTCACAGGTCTACTCAGGGGTACTGTTTCAGTCTGGGTTCTGGAGCTGTTTCCTGGCGTTCCACGCGCTCCTCTTCTGTCTCGACCTCTACAGCTGAGGCTGAGATTTACGCTGGTGCCATGGCGGCACATGAGTTGCGGTGGTTGACCTTCTTGCTCACTGACCTTGGTGAGCGGCCGAGCTCTGCACTGACCTTGTTTACTGACAACAAGGCGTCGATCCTCCTCTGTCGTGAGCCGCGACTGGAGAGCAGAGTGAAGCACATTCACGTCAGGTACTTTCTTCTGCGAGAGTTGCAGAGGCGTGGACAGGCTCGCTTCGAGTTCGTAGAGTCCGAGGCCAACACTGCAGACATCTTCACCAAGGCGCTTCCGCCTTGTGACCACCAGAGGTGTTGTGTGCAGTTAGGCCTTGTTGACACAGGTTCTAGTCATGCGTAGACTTGAGTTTATTGCCTGCTTCGTCTGTACATTTACTATATATACTTGTGATCTCTTGGACTGGCCTTGTGGCCACTGTTGCTTGTGCTCAGAGTGTGTGGTGACGTTGTGATCCACCCTGAGCTTTGTTTTCTTTTGGACTGGTCTTGTGACCGTACTCTTTTTGTTTTTGCTAGACACCCCTCACTTAGGCTATGGGGGTGTGTCAAATGTTGTAGCCTGTAGTGAGGTTTGTCTTAGGGGGTACAGAAGTTAGGGTTTGTCATATGTACCCCAACCAACATCAATGCAACACTCATTCCTCATTCTGACACTTGGGGGGGCTGTGGGGGGGTTTCTTCTCCCCTCTTGTTATTGTCACTCCCTTTGTTGTCCACACTCTGCGTTATACCGTAGTACCACTTTCTGCTCTACGATATTATTGTTTCTCTTCCTTTTCCTTCTCTCTTGTACCGTACCGTGTATTATTATTACACTGATAACAAACAGTGCTGCTTGTTTTGTGGCCCTCAATTCCCTTAGGCTTCATTTGTTTTCCTTCTCAAGCTATACTATTGCGTTTTCCTTCATTTGTTTTCCATTCCCGATTGCGTCACATCGGACTCCACAAATATTCAATACTATTATGTATTATTGCTATGGGGCTGCTATGGGGCTGCCATGGAGTGGTAACATGTGATTGTAACCAGGCAGAACGATATGATGAGCCACTACCGCCTACGAAAGGGCCATATCGGCCCTGAGCCATTTCATTCTTCAAATCAACCCAGTCAGCATGTTGGATCCGTGCTGCGCGGGTTTGCACAAGCAAATTGAGCCAATTGCATCGTCAACTTCGATGTGTCATGAGCTGGGTACTTGACATTTGCTTGGGTGGCCCTTGTAATCATTCTCTATCAGAGGCACATAGCAGATTGCTGAGCTTTCCACATACCATACCGATGTTTCGTCCAAGTGAAATAAAAAAGGAGTTCGCTTTAGCCTGCCCAAACGCACATGTAGAGCTTTGTACCAACATTCAAGGTGAGAATGGAGGTCAATATGGAGCTCTTAAAAAAAAAAAAAAACACTAGCGGTATTACTGCATGCACTTTTACATTAGTATTCATATGCATGCTCCACACACACTCACACTCACACAACTACCCATCCACACCTACACACCCATATGTAAGTGGGTGGGGAAGAGAGGTAGAGCAGACTAGACAGCAAGAACTTCATTTCCCTGGTTAAATCAAGCCGGATTAACGGCACCACTTCGAAGGCCTGTCTTCAGACTCATTCCCTGCTGCCTTCTTGCCTTGAGAAGGAGCATTATTTCATTTGGAGTCTTGACTTCTTGGTCTTCATAGAAGCATCTCCACAAGCTAGTGACTTAGCGGATACACTTGAAAGACAGCATGTCAGCTGAAGTGTATCTGTTAGCGGGTCAAAAACAAACGGATAGGTGGAGGAAAACGTGAATGCACAAGAGAAGTGGGTGTGCATGGGACTGAGTGGCTTCCAGAACCAACGAGGAGTTTATAGCGAAGCAGGAATGAGACAAATGTATGGGAAAAAAAGATTGGGTGTATGACTTACGGAACACCCTGTGCAGTGATGCTGCCCAGTGACAGGTACGGGAGCTGAGCAATGGGCGATCCAGCACAGTTAGGATAGCGATACACGTAGATAGTCTTGCAGTTTCCAATTCCTCCCGGTGCACGGTCCACTCGCCAGTATGACTGGACGTAGTAACCAATAGACGTAGGCAGGTTGGTGCAGCCGTTGTAGATCACGCGCAGAGTGTAGGTGTTGGGTGTTAAGTCATACTTGGGCAGGTTGTAGAAGGTGAAACTCGCCGAGGAGACGGTTGGGACATATCCTGGAAGGATGACAAAGCGGGAGAACAGAAAATTGGGGGAGTTTGAAATGGGGTATGGAGTTTGAAATGGGGTATGGAGCTCGTGATGCGAGAGGGGGAGTGGGGGGGGAAGGGAGGGACGGGGGAGGAGAGTTGGGGGGGAAGGGAGGGACGGGGGAGGAGAGGTGGGGGAAGGGAGGGAGGTGAGGATGTATTAAAAGAGATTGTGACGTAACAACACATTCGCCATAGAGCTTTGTGTAGCCTGACCCGGGGCCGGGCCGTAGGTAGGGTGACGGGGCCGGGGCCGGGCCGTAGGTAGGGGGACAAGGCCGGGTCGTAGGTAGGGCAACGGGGCCGGGCCGTAGGCAGGGCGACGGGGCTGGGGCCGGGCCGTAGGTAGGGCGACGGGGCCGGGTCGACGGTAGGGCGACGGGGCCGGTGCGCAGGTAGGGCGACAGGGCCGGGGCGCAGGTAGGGCGACGGGGCCGGGGTCGGAGGTGGGGCGACGGGGCCGGGGTCGTAAGTGGGGCGACGGGGCCGGGGCCGGGGCACAGGTAGGGCGACGGGGCTAGGGCCGGGGCCGCAGGTATGGCGACGGGGCCAGGGTTGCAAGGGGGGGGGCGACGGGGCCGGGGTCGTTGGTAGGGCGACGGGGCCGGGGCGCAGGTAGGTCGACGGGGCCGGGGCGCAGGTAGGGCGACGGGGCCGAGGCGCAGGTAGGGCGACGGGGCCGGGGCCGTAGGTAGGGCGACGGGGTCGCTAGGGCGACGAATCAGGGGCCGCTAAGGCGGCGCGACTTGGCCGCTAGGGCGGCTCGACGAAGTCAGAGAAGGGAGCGCGACTCGGGCAGAGCGCGCTCCGGGCAGGAAAAAAAAACTTTCGACTTGGTGGGCCCTAGGCACAGTTCCCACGAGGGAACCTGCTCGATACCATGTGAAAACTGAAACGAGAATGAATGCACTAAGGAATGGAATGTGGTACAAATATTCAACCCTAGAAATGTGTACCCCATATAGGCTACCCCACTACAGCCTACAGAACATTATGATTTGACAGCAAATTGCGTAACACACATAACGTATTTGAAGACAATGTCAGGCCAGCCAAGATTTTGTGCGCCCTTTAGTTTCTTGAAAAGAAAGATCTTTTGAAAGAACATCGAATTACATTCGATAACGAAAGGATGTCTGAATTGCGACAAGAGCTTATTGATCGAGAACTTCATTATGAGTTCTTATCACACGATCAAGACACAGATGATGCAGAAGCTCGTGAAGAGGACGCTGATATATCTGACGAGGAATTTGAGTTAGATATCGACAAAACTGACCTTAATGTCGGCGTTTCGGATACGATTCTTTGTAATGAGCCTTTATACCAAAACTTGGAGCAATTCGTCGTGGAGATGGCACCAGGCAAAGGATCAAGACCAATGCCTATCCTTATGGACAAACACGTCGAGGAATTGGCATTTCCGACTTTATTTTGCGGTGAAGCTCGCTTGACCGGCGTTGACACGTCATCATTGAGCTACCGTGAAGTTGCAAAGTGGGAGCTACTTAACAAAGATGCGCGTTTCTCTTCGTGCCCACAAAACATCTTCTTTAAAATGTTTAAGTTGGAATTGCTTCAAATGGACAACGTAATTGGTACTCGCGTGCGACGAGAGATGATGGAGCACTTTAGTCAGTATTCGGCAAAAGATATTCTGGACAATGACGTACGACGATTGTTACAAAAAAAGGATGCATTGTTCAACGAGTTTAAAAGCCTTTGGGTATCGCCGCACTACTTGGAAGATTGCAGGCGTGATCTATTCGCAATGATTCGGCAATTAAGTCCGCCAACTTTCTTTTTGACAATCTCTATGGCGGATACAAAATGGATAGACATGCACGCAATTTTGCTAGAGCACAACAGAGACACGAGGAATCTTGCTAACCTATCAAACACCAACATAAAGCCTCCTTTGGACTTCGAAACCATAGCATTACTCGTACGTACGTACCCGGTCGTATGCGCAAGATACTACGTCGAACGAAAGAATGCACTGTCCCGAGAGATGCTAATGAGAAAAACTGGCATTCTTGGTACAGTCGTCGACTATTTTGTTCTCGACGAGTTTCAGCACCGAGGTGCACCTCATTCTCATTGTCTTATATGGAGTGAGTTTTTAGCATGTGATGCGGCAATTCCCTTGGAAAGGATTCTTGAATTCGCAGATAAGCACATCTCGTGTCGTGCGCAAGAGCTTATTGAAGATACACAAACAGAAGATCTTTTAAGAGTGCAAACGCACAGTCATACTAGAACGTGCAGATTAAATAGAGGCGGTAAGATTCGAAAGTGTCGCTTTGGTATACCAAAGTATCCACTTCCTAAAACGTTGGTGCTGATGCCTTTCGATAAAAAGTGCTCAGATGCGGATCTAGAACGCCATAGATCGAAGAAAGCAACTGTCGATCAGTTCCTGAATACGCTTGGAAAACATCGTTTGATTGAAAAGTCTAACCTAACATTTGCGGCATTTTTGGACACGGTTCGCTTGACATTCGATGAGTATATAGATTGCCTTCGGGTTGGATTGAAAAAACGAACGATGTTTCATGCAAGATGAATAACGGATTGCTACGTAAATAATTTCAACAAGACGATTCTATCAGTTTGGCGTGGCAACATGGATATTCAATTATGCGTTGATCCATATAGTGTTGCAACGTATATAGCTGCTTATATGACAAAATCGGGTAAAGGAATGAGTAAGATAATAGAAAATGGCAAAAGATTTGCGGCAACACAGGGTAAAGGCATCTTACATGTTCTTCGTGATCTTGGAAACTACATATTGAACACGCAAGAAATATGCGCCCAAGAGGCGATATACCTCATTCTCAGTCTTCCGTACAAGAAATCTACTCGGGTCGTGGAGTTCATCAACACCAATCATCCTCAACAGCGTTTGTTGTTGTTGAAGCCCAAAGCGGAATTAGAATGTTTGGATCCTCAATCCACAGACATCTTCAAACCATACGCTTTATTAGACCAATATGTAAATCGTCCAACCATTATGGAGGCTGTTTGTCTTGCTGATTTTGCAGCAGAATATGAAGAAGTGCTAAACAAGATGTCATCGGACGGACCTTTCGGCGAAGAAACGTTTTTATCGAAAGAGATCGAGTAGGAAGATCATTCGTTATGTAAACTATCACAGCGATATTGATGAATATAATTTCATGCGGGAACAGACGCTGCTGTTCGTTCCTTTTCGTCAAGAAGTTTGCGATCCGATCCAAGTCGTACGGTTATTTGAAGCAAACGAGGTGTATATTGCTTCTAAGAGGAAGGAATATTCGGCTAGCGGCGATTCATGGATGCGCGCGTTTGAACAAGCAGTGCATGAAGCAGATGATGTTGACGATGTCGATAACGATACGTCTCGATGCGACGCAGATGTAGATATTGGTGTGGAGCTGGGTTTCCACGATTCTGTTCGTTCATTTGATACATTTCGTACCATTCTCACAAGTGACAGCGAATATATACAAATGGAACGTATGCTAAATGCTGAGCAACGGGCAATCGCTGATCACATTGTTCGAGGAGTGCGTCGATCATTTGAAAATGGACCTCTTGTCAGAATGTTATTGTTCTCTAGCCTGCAGTGGGGTACTCTATAGCGAGTACAACCCCTTAGGGTTTCCTATATGTATCCTGCTGCTTTCTAGTGAACCCCCTCTTCTCTCATTTCTCATTCTCGCTTCTATTCTAACATGCTATGAGAGCAAACTACGTTCCTGGCATGTTGCTTCCGCTGCTACTCTGTGTTCGGCACGCCCCGTGGCGTGCCCCTCGCGCTACTCTTAGCGGCCCCGTTGCCGCCCTTCCAGGCCCCTCGCGGCCCCTTCGCGGCCCCTTTGCCGCCCTTCTTGTGTCAAATTATAATGTTGTGTAGGGGTACACATTTCTAGGGTTGCATATTTGTATCACTTTCGTTCCTTAGTCAATCATTCTCGTTTCAGTCTTCTCATGGTATCAAGCAGGTTCCCTAGTGGGAACTGTGCCTAGGGCCCACCACATCGATTTTTTTTTCCTGCCCGGAGCGCGCTCAGCCCAAGTCGCACTCCTCTCTCTCACTGCGTCGCGCCGCCCTAGCAGCCCCGTCGCCCTAGCGGCCCCGTCGCCCTGGCGGCCACATCGTCCTAGCGGCCCCGTTGCCTAGCCCTACGGCCCCGTCGCCTCGCCCTACGGCCCCGGCGCCGCCCTGTCCCGACCCCGCCGCCCTTCGCTGCGGCCCCGCCGCCCTTCGCTGCGGCCCTGCCGCCCTTCACTGCGGCCCCGCCGCCCTTCGCTGCGGCCCCGCCGCCCTTGGCTGCGGCACCGCCGCCCTTCGCTGCGGCCCCGCCACCCTTCGTTGCGGCCCCGCCGCCCTTTGCTGCGGCCCCGCCGCCCTTTGCTGCGGCCCCGCCGCCCCTCTCGCTGCGGCCCCGCCGCCCTTCTCTGCGGCCCCGCCGCCCTTCGCTGCGGCCCCGCCGCCTACCTTGCGGCTCCGCCGCCCTTTGCTGCGGCCCCGCCGCCCCTCTCGCTGCGGCCCCGCCGCCTACCTTGCGGCTCTGCCGCCCTTCGCTGCGGCCCCGCTGCCCCTCTCGCTACGGCCCCGCCGCCCCTCTGACTGCGGCCCCGCCGCCTACCTTGCGGCCCCGCCGCCATTCGCGGCGGCCCCGCCGCCCTTCGCTGCGGCCCCGCCGCCCTACCGAGCCGCCCGAGCCGCCCGAGCCGCCCAAGACGCCCGAGCCGTCCGTTCCGCTCGAGCCGCCCGAGCCGCCCGAACCGCCCGAGCCACCCGAGCCGCCCGAGCCGCCCGAGCCGCCTGAGCCGTAGAGGAGCCGAGCCGCTGGTGCCGCCGAGCCGTAGTTGCTGCTGAGCCGCCCGAGTCGCCCGAGCCGCCGTGTTGACGTGCTGCTGTGCTGCCGAGCTGCCCGAACCGCCCTGTCTGGTGAGAGCAGCGCTTCTGTCACTGCACTGCCCCTGTCCTACAGATAGCACTGCTAGCCTACTGCTGTCATGGCCACCCCCAGTGTTCTCGCTTTTGACGCTGAGGGTCGGGCCATTGACTTTGAGGTTTGGGTAGATGACCTGCAGCTTTTCCTACAATGCGATAGGGCAGACGGTCTCTCCCTCTTTGACCTCACCACTGGTGCCTCCCCTGCCCCTGCTGCCGATGCCGACGCCACTGTTCGCTCCCAGTGGGCCACTCGCGATGCTGCTGCACGTCTTGCTGTGCCTCGCCACCTGCCTACCACTGAGCGCGCACACTTTAGTCAGTACAAGAGTGCTCAGACCTTGTACGACGCCGTAGTTGCGCGCTACTCTTCCCCTGCCACTGCTGCACTGAGCCGCCTCATGCTGCCGTACCTCTTCCCTGACCTTGCTGCCTTTCCCACAGTCGCTGACCTCATTACGCACCTCCGCACTAGTGACACTCGCTACCGCGCTGCGCTTCCTGCTGAGTTCTGCGCCAAGAACCCCCCCCCCCCCCCCCATGTACATCACTCTCTATTATATAGTCACCCGCCTCCCTGACTCCCTTCGTGTAGTCAGGGACCACTTCCTCTCGGTCTGTCCCACCACTCTCAATGTTGACCTCCTGGAGAAGGCCCTCCTAGCAGCGGAGAAGAGCATAGTCGCTGTAGGAGCCTCTCGTGGTGACCCTCGCACCCCCATCTTTGAGGGGTGTTCCCCTTCCCCCCTTTTGCCCTCTGTCGCCTCTGCTGCTGCGGCCGACCTTGTTGGTCTTGAGTCGGTCGGTGCGGCGTCTGCCCCTAGCGGGAGACGCCGCTCTGGCAAGGGCAAAGGGGGCAAGGGCGCGGGTGGAGCTAGCGGGGGTGGCGGAGGTGGCGGTGGAGGCGGCGGAGGGAGTGGGGGTGGCGGTGGGAGTGGCGGCGGGGGTGGAGGTGTCAGTGGCAGCAGTGGAGGCGGAGGCGGCGGAGGCGGTAGCGGTGGGAGCGGAGGCGGCGGTGGTGGCGGAGGTGGAGGAGGCGGTGGTGGAGGAGGTGGAGCTGGTCGGGGTGGCGCTTCGCAGCGGAGCGGCTCCGGTGGTGGTCAGCGCCAGCAGCAGCAGCGTTCTCGGGACATGCCCCCCCCCTCAGCAGCTCCGTGAGTGGTACGCTGCGCGTCAGCGTGGTGGGGGTTTTGGTCCGTGCACCTACGTCCTTCGCACCGGCGACCGCGCGGGTGAGCAGTGTGGGGGTGCCCTCTCCACCCAGCGCTGCTTTGGCCGCCTGACGGACGCTTGGCGTCACCAGTTCCCGGAGGCCGCTGAGATCCCCCGCTGGGGAGAGCTGTCTAGGGCAGGTGTAGCTATCTTTGATCTTCACTTCGTTGCTATTCTTGCTGCCATGTATGCTGTGACTTATAGTGCCGAGGGTGACTGTTACCGGTGTTTCCCGCCCGATCCGGGCATTGAGACTGCTGCTCTAGGTGCTGGTGAGGCTGCTGCTCTAGGTGCTAGTGCGGCTGTTGCTCTAGGTGCCAGTGCGTCTGCGTCCTCACGTACTGGTGAGTCTGCGCTCTCAGGTACCGCGTCGGCTTCGGGCTCGCCTAGAGCTGGAGATGCTGAGGGTGTTGGCGCTGAGGCTACTGCTGTTAGTCCTGGAGACGGTTCTGCTGGGGGTGCTGCTGGTGCTGCTGGAGGTGCTCCTGGCTCTGGTCCTGCTGCGGGTGCTGCGGGTCCTGCTGGAGTTCCTGCAGCTGGCGGTGGTGTTGGCGCTGGTGTTGTCCCTGCTGTGTCTGGCGTCGCTGCGCGGCCTCGGCCGTACTTCGTTCCGCTCCTTCAGCAGGTTCTTGGTCTTCCTCCTCCCTTAGAGTGTCCACCGCCTGTCAAGTCCCAGTCACAGCTTCCGCCGGCCTCCCCACTGCCTGCTCCTTCTCCCTACACTGGTCCTACTGGAGGTCTTGCTGAGCGTCGTGAGCCTGTGTCTCGTCCTGGGTCGCCTGTTCGTGCTGCTCGCACTAGTGGTCGCGGTTCGCGTCACCGTCCTCCTCCTGTCCCTGGCACGCACCGGATGTCTCTGCGTCCGTCCACTTCTCCTCTGCGTGCCCCTTTGCCTTCTCCTCCTGAGTCCTCTCTTCTTGCTCTTGCCGACCCGGAGTCGGACTCTCTTCGTGCTGCCAGTCCTACTGTCACGCGTCTCCTTGCTACTGTCGTCACTGACCCCTCCTTTGAGTCCACTGCTGCGTCTGCTCTTGTTGCTGAGCTCGTTGACTTTGCTGCTCGCTGTCGTCTAGACTACGCTGCTAGTCTTGTTGCTGAGTTTGCGTCTACCTGTCCTCCGTCCGTCGGGGGTGAGTGTGCTCTTTGCACGGACGTCCTTGAGGACAGGGAGGAGGAGTTCCAGTGTCTGGCTGCTGCTTCACCTCATCTCGTGTCCGTACTGCTTACCCCTGAGGGAGACCCGGATGCAGTTGACATCCCGACTCCGCGCTCTTACGCGGAGGCCGTAGAGGGTCCCTACTCCTCTCAGTGGCAGGCAGCTATGGACACAGAGATGGCTTCCTGGAATTCCACAGGCACCTACGTTGACGCAGTTCCCCCTCCTGGGGCGAACATCGTCACTGGCATGTGGATCTTCAGGGTGAAGCGGCCGCCAGGTTCTCCACCTATCTTCAAGTCGCGGTACGTGGCTCGTGGCTTCAATCAGCGACAGGAAGTTGACTACTTTCAGACCTTCTCTCCCACCCCGAAGATGACCACTCTTTGGGTGCTGCTACACATAGCCGCTCAGCGTGACTACGAGCTTCACTCCCTTGACTTCAGCACTGCTTTCTTGCAGGGTAGCCTGCACGAGGAGATCTGGCTGCGCCGTCCACCTGGCTTCACTGGGACTTTCCCTCCTGGCACCCAGTGGAGCCTCCGACGGCCAGTCTACGGTCTCCGCCAGGCACCGCGCGAGTGGCACGACACACTGAGGACTACGCTTGCGGCTCTTGGGTTTGCTCCCTCTACTGCTGACCCGTCGCTGTTTCTGCGCACCGACACCTCTCTGCCACCGTTCTACATCCTCGTGTACGTCGACGACTTGGTCTTTGCCACTGCTGACACTGCTAGACTCGCCCACGTGAAGTCCAAGCTGCAGAAGAGACACACGTGCACAGACGTGGGTGAACTGCGCAGCTACCTTGGCTTGCAGATCACCCGGGACAGAGCACAGCGCACCATTACCCTGACTCAGTCACACATGGTGCAGCAGGTCCTTCAACGCTTCGGCTTCACGTACTCCTCGCCTCAGGCCACTCCTCTGCCTACTCGCCACTCGCTCTCAGCTCTGCCTTCGGATGAGTCTGTAGAGTCGAGTGGCCTGTACCCAGAGCTTGTTGGCTGCCTCATGTACCTGATGACCTGCACACGACCTGACCTTGCATACCCTCTTAGCATTCTTGCACGCTATGTTGCTCCTGGGAGACACCGACCAGAGCACATGGCTGCAGCGAAGAGGGTGTTGCGCTACTTGTGCAGTACGTCGGGCATGGGGCTAGTGCTTGGAGGGCAGAGTCCAGTGGTCCTCACTGGGCACGCAGACGCTTCTTGGGCTGACGACCAGGCTACACAGCGGTCGTCACAGGGTTACACCTTCAGCCTTGGTTCCGGCTCTATTTCGTGGCGGGCCACTCGCTCGTTTTCTATTCTTGGCTCCAGTTGTGAGGCTGAGATCTACGCCGGAGCCATGGCTGCTCACGAGCTTCGCTGGCTCACCTACCTGCTGACTGACCTCGGAGAGCCGCCTCGTTCTCCTCCAGTGCTGTACGTAGACAACAAGGCCATGCTGGCCTTGTGTCGGGAGCAGCGCCTGGAGCACAGAACGAAGCACATTGCTCTCCGCTACTTTCTTGCTCGTGAGCTGCAGCAGCGTGGTCAGTTGCGACTTGCGTACGTGGCCTCTGAGGCCAACACTGCTGATATCTTCACTAAGGCACTTGCGCCTTCTGATCATCAGCGCTTCTGTACTCAGCTTGGTCTTGTACCTGTCTTGCCTCACTTAATCACTTCTTGACCTTGCTTGTACTGTGACATATATATATACTCCTGCTCTTGCTTGTTTAGCCTGTGATATATATATGTGTTCGTGCATGTGAACTGGCCTTCTGGCCTTGAACTTGTGCTCGGAATGTGTGGTGACTTTGTGATCCACCCTGAGCTTTGCTTTGTTTTGCTTGACTGGTCTTGTGACCCCTTGTTCTCCCCCACTTTGCCTATGGGGGTGTGTCAAATTATAATGTTGTGTAGGCTATAGTTGGGTAGCCTATATGGGGTACACATTTCTAGGGTTGCATATTTGTATCACTTTCGTTCCTTAGTCAATCATTCTCGTTTCAGTCTTCTCATCTTGGCCCCTCGCGGCCCCTTCGCGGCCCCGTCGCCGCCCCTTTCGCCGCCCTTCCAGGCCCCTCGCGGCCCCTTCGCGGCCCCGTTGCCGCCCCTATCGGCCCCGTCGACGCCGCCAGCGGCCCCGTCGCCGATCCTTCGCGGCCCCGCCGACGCCGCCAGCGGCCCCATCGCCAACCCTAGCGGCCCCGTCGCCGCTCCTATCGGCCCCGTCGCCGCCGCCAGGGGCCCCGTCGCCGCCGCCAGCGGCCCCGTCGCCGACCCTAGCGGCCCTGTCGCCGCTCCTATCGGCCCCATCGCCGCTGCCAGCGGCCCCGTTGTCGCCGCCAGCGGCCCCGTTGCCGCCACTTGCGGCCCCGGACCCGCCCCGGCCATGCCCCGTCGCCAGCCGCAGCGCACCTGGGGCACGTGCACCCCCCCCCCCCCCCCCCCCTCCTTTTCCCGTCGCCCGTCGCGGCTCCTTCGGGGGCCGTGACCTGGGGGGGGGGGCGAGCGTCGCCCCTTCTGCCGCCTGCTTTGGCGCCCTAGGAGGCCGCACGTCGCCCCCCCCCCCCCCCCCCCCCCCCCCCCCACCCCCCGTAACCTCCCTACCCGCCATCCCGCCCTGCCCTGTGTTCGGGTTTGGGGGTGGCGAGTGGGGGGTGGCGGGTGTGTGGTCTCCCCTGCTCCTCCTCCTCCTCTGTCTCCCACTGCTGCAGCTGGCGCTGAGGGGGGTGGGCGTGTGGGAGTCGACGGAGTGGTGCTAGGGGGTGGGGTGTGAGTGAACCTAGAGGTGCAGTAGGGGGTGTGTGAGATGGGGGTGGGATAGTTTGGGGAGGTTGAAGGGGGTGGCCGCGGTGAAGCCAGCAGCTCCTTTCGCGCGTGAGACCGTTGCGCCAGTCGCCCGTGAGCCCGTTGCGCCAGTCGCCCGTGAGCCCGTTGCTCCAGTCGCCCGTGAGTCCGTTGCTCGTCTGCCGCTACTTTTAGCCGCGGAGCCAGTTACTCCAGTAGCCCGTGTGCCAGTTGCTCCAGTTGCCAGTGTGCCACTTGCTCCAGTTGCCCGTGTGCCAGTTGCTCCAGTTGCGCCGTGTGCCAGCAGCTTCAGCTGCCGCCCACTACCTCCTCTCCTCTCATAGTCCCTCCTTCTCCACACTTGCCCTCTGCGATAGCCTCTAGCTTTGCTTACATTTGTGAACTTTAAACTGTTACTTCTTGAACTTGTGCTCAGAATGTGTGGTGACATTGTGATCTGTCAGACTTTATATTATTTATATTTGTAACTGCCTGTAGCTGTAGTTAGTGTAGTTATTGCAAATTTTGTTAGGTGGTGCACCCTTTTGTTTCCTATACTATATGTTCTTTGAACCTATAGTGAAACCACTTTTCTCCTTTCACAACTTTCTCGACTCTCCCCCTTGGGCCCAACTCACTCGCTACCTAAGTTGGGCCTAGGCTCCTAAGCCTAGGCCCTTACGTTCTTATTATTCTAACATGGTATCAGAGCAGGTTGGTCCTGGCCTGTGGGCCCGACCAAAGCTTCCGCTGCTGAATTATTGGTCACGCGCCACGGGCGCGTGACGTTTTTATTTTCTACCCGTCGCGGACCCGCCCCCTTTGGCGCCCGCGGCGGTGCTCTTGGCGCCCGCGGACCCGCCTTCGGCGCCCGCGGCGGTGCTCTTGGCGCCCGCGGACCCGCCTCTGGCGCCCGCGGCGGTGCCCCTTGCCGTCGCGGACCCGCCCCTGGCGCCCGCGGCGGTGCTCTTGGCGCCCGCGGACCCGCCTCTGGCGCCCGCGGCGGTGCCCTTTGCCGTCGCGGACCCGCCCCTGGCGCCCGCGGCGGTGCCCTTGGCGCCCGCGGACCCGCCTCTGGCGCCCGCGGCGGTGCCCTGCGCCATCGCGGACCCGCCCCTGGCGCCCGTGGCGGTGCCCTTGAGCCGCCGCGGACCCGCCCCTGGCGCCTGCGACGCTGCTCTCCGCACCTGCATTCCCTGAAGCCGCCCCTGACACCACTGCACCGACACCTTTTCGCCGCTCTGCGGCTTTCTTCCTTCCCACCCCCCTCCTCCTTTGTCTCCCTGCAGCCGCGGGGAGGAGGGTATGGGGGTGGAGGGTGTTGGAGTGTGGGTCGTACCCTTCCCTTCCCCTCCTCCTCCTTTTGTTCCCACTGCTGCAGCTGCCGCTGGGGGGGAGGGTGTGAGGGTGTGGGGGAGCAGGGGGAGAGGCGCCGGGGTGAAGGGTGTGAGGCAACCAGCAGCCGTCCCTCCACCTCTCCTCTCTTCCCCCCCTCTCTACTGCTCCTGCAGCAGTGTGGGGGAGGGGAGGGAGGAGGGTGAGGTGATGAAGGGGGTGACCAGTTAGTGTCTGCCCGCCTGCAGTACCTGCTGTTGCTTGGTTATTATCTTGCTTGTGTTGCTTGTGTACCCCTGCAAGTTGTGTTCTGCACAAACTTCTGCTGCAGGCAGTTATGGGGGAGTGTCAGACTTTATATTATTTATATTTGTAACTGCCTGTAGCTGTAGTTAGTGTAGTTATTGCAAATTTTGTTAGGTGGTGCACCCTTTTGTTTCCTATACTATATGTTCTTTGAACCTATAGTGAAACCACTTTTCTCCTTTCACAACTTTCTCGACTCTCCCCCTTGGGCCCAACTCACTCGCTACCTAAGTTGGGCCTAGGCTCCTAAGCCTAGGCCCTTACGTTCTTATTATTCTAACATGATCCACCCTAAGCTTGTTCTGCTTTGCTTGCTCTGCTGATTACACCCCACTTTGGCTATGGGGGTGTGTCAGAATGTTATTGTTCTCTAGCCTGCAGTGGGGTACTTTATAGCGAGTACAACCACTTAGGGTTTCCTATATGTATCCTGCTGCTTTCTAGTGAACCCCCTCTTCTCTCATTTCTCATTCTCGCTTCTATTCTAACACCTCTTTGCATACTCGTGAGCGGTGGTGCCGGCGTTGGCAAATCCGTACTAATCAAGACTGTTCACGATCGATTGATGCGCATTTTTCATGCGCACATTCATACAGACTTTAGTACCATTAAGGTGTTAAAGATCGCCCCTTCAGGTGTTGCTGCTTTTCAAATCAAGGGTTATACCATTCATAATGCCCTAATGATTCCTGTCGTTCAAAATTGACGAATAAAGAAGTTGACTTCGGATAAGATAAATACTTTACGCTCACGACTCGGTGATGTAAAGGTTGTCATTGTTGATGAAATATCAATGGTGGGAAGGAATACATTTGATTGGATCGATTTCAGACTCCGTGAACTGACAAATAACGCAAACTCTGCTTTCGGAGGCCTTCATATGGTCTTTGTTGGCGATTTTTTTCAGCTTCCTCCGGTGCTCGATATTCATTGTTTCGGTGACAATTCGCTCTCAATTCTTAGTGAATCACAATCGTGGGAGCGCGTGCGACTCATCGAGCTTACGACGATTATGCGTCAACGCGATGAGGCTAGATTTGCCAAACTGTTGAACCCATTACGTGAAGGTAATCAAACCCGGATGGACGTTCAATTGCTACATGAACGTCAGATTGATACCTACCCAACAGGAATTGAGTTGCAACATTTGTGTTGCACCAATAAATCCATTGACTCGTTTAATCACGAAGTGTACTCGTCATCGTCGGAAGAAAAACATGCAATCCCAGCATTGGATTGTGCATTGTTTGGGAAGGATCAATCGAGAAGAATAAACCGATCACACCGCAGGGGTTTGCAACAACTTCATCGCATGGATTGTTGGCTGTTCTGGAATTATTCATCGGTTCGCGTGTCCATATATCATGTAATGTAAATACATCGGATGGGCTTGCCAACGGCACTCCTGGCATAGTTGTTCATTTCACTTTGAATGAGCAACGTGTGGTGGAGACGATATGGGTACAATTCGACGAAAGAGACGTCGGACGTAACACCCGTATAAAATGTTCGTCACTTTTCTCCAAAACGATTGGAGTCCAACAAACTTGGACGCCTATACAGCGTATCGAGAAGTCATTTTCTCTAAACTCTCGATACGATATGATATCTCGGATGCGGTTTCCGTTTCGACCAAGCAATGCAATAAGTTTTCATCGAAGTCAGGGTGCTACTTTTGACGGTGGAGTTGTGCATTTCGAGAAGAAAGTGTTTCCTCAAGGCGCTTATGTTGCTCTAAGTCGTTTTCGCAGTCCCAACCAACTATTTTTAACGATTTTTTCGGAACTGTGCATAAAAACTGATTCTCGCGTTGTAGCGGAAATGCGTCGTTTACGCGAGCGACCTCTCGTTTTGAGTCCGCCATCGGTCGAAGTAATCTCAAAACAACCCTCGTGTGTGAAATTCGTTTTTCAAAAGGTAAGAAGTTATCAGGGACATTACAAGGATGTGAATATCACCAGTCTCTGTGAATTCGATTTTGTGGCTCTTTTTGAAACACATTTAAGCTCGGACGATACGCTACCGAGTGAAACATATCAGTTCTTCGATGTTTTTCGTGCGGATTGCAAAACCGGCGGAATCGTACTGTATCATCGAATTCCAATTCGAATAGTACAATACCAAGAAAGGTCCAAAGTTGAACTCTTGACTTTTAGTATCGATAGCAAAGACAAACGCCTTTTGATTGTTTGCTGTTATCGCAACCCAACTAATCATCGTAATCACCAGATCCTTTTTTATATGATCCTATCCATCATGATTAAATATGTCAGAATATTATTCTTATGTTCTAGCCTGTAGTGGGGTGCTCTATAGCGAGTACAACCCTTCTAGGGTTTGCTATTTGTATCCCCATTTCTGCTAGTTCATTCCTCTTTCTTTCTTCTAACTTTTGTCATGCTATCAGAGCAGGTCGATCCCCTTGGATCGATCCTGTGGGTGGGTTTCCACCTCGCTTCCGCTGCTACCTTTCCTTCCTGCCGTGCGCCCCGAGGCGCGCAGCGGTTTTCCTTCCCGCCGTGCGCCCCGAGGCGCGCGGCGGTTTTCTGCCCGCCGTGCGCCCCGGGGCGCGCGGCGGTTCTTTGCCCGCTGTGCGCCCCGAGGCGCGCGGCGGGCGTCTGCCCTACCGTCGCGGCCCCGCCCTGCGTCGCGGCCCCGCCCCTCGAAGCGGCCCTGCCCTACGTCGCGGCCCCGCCCCGACCGTCGCGGCCCCGCCCTACAGTCGCGGCCCCGCCCTACGTCGCGGCCCCGCCCCGACCGTCACGGCCCCGCCCTACGTCGCGGCCCTGCCCGACCGTCGCGGCCCTGCCCTACGTCGCGGCCCCGCCCTGTGTCGCGGCCCCGCCCCTCGAAGCGGCCCCGCCCTACTTCGCGGCCCCGCCCCTCGTCGCGGCCCCGCCTCTTTTCGCGGCCCCGCCCTCCAACCAGGCCCGTGGTGGGTCCCTTTCACCACCCCGCCTCCCCCCCCCCCCCCCCCCCCCCCCCCCCCCCCTCCCCCTGCCATTTCCCGTCGTCCGTCGAGGCGACCTGAGGGGGCCGCTTGGGTGGCGGGTATGGGGGTGGCCGGTCTTCCTTCCTCCCTTTGCTCCTCCTCCTCCTTCGTCTCCCACTACTGCAGCTGTCACTGAGGGGGGTGGATGTGTGGGAGACTGGGTTTAGGGTTTAAGGGGGGTGTGTGGGAGTAGAGCTAGCGGTGTAGCAGTGGGTGTGTATCAGGGGGGTGGGACTGTTTGCGGGAGGTTGAGCGGAGGCTGCCGGCTTGTCGTCCGCAGCACCTGTAGTCCGGGGCGCTGTCCCGGTAGCCCAGTCGTAGCCAGCTGTGCCAGCCGCCCGTGGGTCCGTTGCCCGTCCGCCGCTATTTGAGCCGCGGGGCCTGTTACTCCTGTAGTCCGGGCGCTGTCCGGTAGCCGCTGTGCCAGTCTGCCTCCTGTTGCCCGTGTGTCTGCAGCTTCAGCCATCGCCTCCTGTCTCCTCTCCCCTCACTCTCCCTCCTCCTCCTCACTTGCCCGTTGTGACTACCACTAGCTTTGCTTATAATTGTGAACTCTAAACTATTTCTTCTTGAACTTGTGCTCAGAATGTGTGGTGACATTGTGATCCACCCTGAGCTTGTTTTGCTTTGCCCGCTCTGCTGATTACACCCCACTTTGGCTATGGGGGTGTGTCAGAATATTATTCTTATGTTCTAGCCTGTAGTGGGGTGCTCTATAGCGAGTACAACCTTTCTAGGGTTTGCTATTTGTATCCCCATTTCTGCTAGTTCATTCCTCTTTCTTTCTTCTAACTTTTGTCAAAATATCCGCATGATGACATGATATTCATCGGCGATTTCAATATCGATTTGATTGCCAGTCCACAACGGCGATATGATAATTTCTTCAAACGACATGGTTTTTCTCAATTCATTATTGAACCAACTACAGTGAATAATACACTTATTGATCATGTATGGGCAAATTGCTTCAAGACAAAAATTAAAGTCTATGTTGGTGAAACTTATTTTTCTGACCACTTTCCTATTTATGTTGTTATTGATTGATATACTTTCAAAATTGAACGTACGTATACCAACGATTGCAGTATTATTCTTTTACATCTCAAATTCCATGTGGTTTTGAGAGCAGGACCATTTCCGCGCCCGCACAATCGTACTCAGGCAAGTTTCAGTT
Source organism: Closterium sp. NIES-65 (assembly GCA_948144175.1). NCBI lineage: Eukaryota > Viridiplantae > Streptophyta > Zygnematophyceae > Desmidiales > Closteriaceae > Closterium > Closterium sp. NIES-65. Next base: position 87,669 of record CANXME010002309.1, on the reverse strand, counting down.
TGCTTTTTTTACATGGAAATAAACGTAACGCATGCTAAAACGCACATAATCATTTTCCACCTTGGTTTAGCATTCACTAGTATAATGCTATACTTGCAGGCCACTGCTGAGGTTACGTTCAAGTTCATGGAGTCTTGGTTAGTTCATGGAGAGGAGAGGCCCTCTGATTACCATTTCAAGGCAATGGTAATGTCGACCAAGAACTCATTCATCAAGAACAGTGGAAAGATTTCGCCAGGAAAGGTTCTCCTCTTTGATGTGGAGCGTTCTACCAGCGAGATGGTCTTGTGGCCTGAGACCACAGGATTCAGCCCATGCTATGTGCGAGCACTGAACGAGTTTTTGATGGGGATTTTGTTGGAATCACTGAACAAGAAAATGATTGAACTAACAGTGAAATCAGTACAATTACCTAACCCTAGAATTGTGTACCCCCTATAGGCTAACCCACTCTAGCCTAAACTAACACAACATATATAATGTTTGACACACCCCCATAGGCAAAGTGGGGGAGAACTAGGGGTCACAAGACGAGTCAAGGCAAAGCAAGGCAAAACAAGCTCAGGGTGGATCTCAAGGATACCACACAAATTCCGAGCACAAGCAAGTGGTCACAAGACCAGTTCACATGCAGGTTTATAATAGAGCAAAAGGTACAATGATCACAACCTAACAAGAGTAAACATGCAGGTATATATATAGAGATCACAGTACAAACAGACTCAAGAAGTACGCAAGTGAGGTCCAGTAGGCACAAGGCCTAGAAGAGTGCAAAAGCGCTGATGGTCACAAGGCTGAAGCGCCTTGGTGAACACATCAGCAGTGTTGGCCTCAGAGGCCACGTAACGCAGGCGAAGCTGACCACGCTGCTGCAGCTCTCGAGCAAGGAAGTAACGCAGAGCAATGTGCTTCGTTCTGTGCTCCAGTCTGTGCTCCTCACACAAGGCAATGGCTGCCTTGTTGTCGACGTACAGCACTGGAGGAGAACGAGGCTGCTCTCCAAGGTCGGTCAGCAAGTACGTGAGCCAGCGTAGCTCCTGGGCCGCCATGGCTGTGGCGTAGATCTCAGCCTCACAACTAGAGCTGAGAACAGAAGAAGAGCGAGTAGAACGCCAAGAAAGAGAACCAGAGCCAAGACTGAAGGAGTAACCCTGAGACGACCGCTGAGTAGCCTGGTCGTCTGCCCAAGAAGCGTCTGAGTGCCCAGTGAGAACAACTGGGACTCACCCTCCAAGCACTAGCCCCATGCCCGACGTACTGCACAAGTAGCGCAACACCCTGTTAGCTGCATCCATGTGCTCCTTCCGGTGACAGCCGGGAGCGACATAGCGTGCAAGAATGCTGAGAGGGTATGCAAGGTCTGGTCGAGTGCGGGTCATCAGGTACATTAGGCAACCCACAAGCTCTGGATACGGGCCACTCGGCTCTACGGACTCATCCGAAGGCAGAGCTGAGAGCGAGTGACCGGTAGGCAGAGGAGTGGGCTGAGGCGAGGAGTACGTGAAGCGGAAGCGCTGAAGGACCTGCTGCACCATGTGTGACTGAGTCAAGGTGATGGTGCGGCGTGCTCTGTCCCGGGTGATCCGCAAGCCAAGATAGCTTGTCAGTTCACCCAGGTCTGTGCACGTGTGTCTCTTCTGCAGCTCCGACTTCACCTGGGCGAGTGCCACAGTGTCAGCAGTAGCAAAGACCAAGTCGTCGACGTACACGAGGACGTAGAACGGCGGCAGTGAGGTGTCGGTGCGTAGAAACAGCAACGGGTCAGCAGTAGAAGGCGCAAACCCAAGAGCCGCAAGCGTAGTCCTCAGTGTGTCGTGCCACTCACGAGGCGCCTGGCGGAGACCGTAGACTGGCCGTCGGAGGCTCCACTGGGTACCAGGAGGGAACGACCCAGTGAAGCGAGGTGGACGGCGTAGCCAGATCTCCTCGTGCAGGCTGCCCTGCAGGAAAGCAGTGCTGAAGTCAAGCGAGTGGAGCTCGTAGTCACGCTGAGCGGCGACGTGCAGCAGAACCCGAAGAGTGGTCATCTTTGGGGTCGGGGAGAAGGTCTGGAAGAAGTCAACTCCCTCTCGCTGACTGAAGCCTCCTGCAACGTAACGCGCCTTGAAGACAGGTGGAGAGCTCGGCGGCCGCTTCACCCTGGAAATCCACATGCCACTGACGATGTTCGCCCCAGGTGGGGGAACCTCGTCGACGTAGGTGCCTGTGGACTTCCAGGAAGCCATCTCTGTGTCCATGGCTGACTGCCACTGAGAGGAGTAGGGACCGGCCATCGCCTCTGCGTAAGAGCGTGGGGTCGGGATGTCTGGTGCATCCGGGTCTCCCTCAGGGGCATCAAGCATGGACACGAGATGGGGCAAAGCGGCAGCAAAGCACTCAATCTCCTCCTGCCTGTCCTCAAGGACGTCAGTGCCAAGAGCACACTCACCCCCGACGAACGGAGGACACACAGACTCGGACTCAGCAACTAGGCTAGCAGCGTAGTCGAGATGACAGCGAGCAGCAAAGTCGACAAGCTCAGCAACTAAGGCAGACGCAGCAGCAGACTCAAAGGAAGGGTCAGTGACAACAGTAGCCAGGAGACGCGTGACAGTAGGACTGGTAGCACGAAGAGAGTCTGACACAGGGTCAGCAAGAGCAAGAAGAGAGGAAGCAGGAGGAGACGGTAGTGGGACACGCTGTGGAGCAGTGGACGGACGAAGCGCCATCCGGTGAGTGCCTGGGACAGCAGGAAGACGCTGACGCTGGACTCGACTACTAGAGAGAGCAGTGCGGACAGGTGACTCAGGACGAGACTCAGGCGACGCAGGACGAGACGCAAGCTCACGCCGCTCAGTAAGACCTCCAGTCGGACCAGTGTAAGGAGCAGGACCAGGGAGAGAGGAGGCAGACGGTAGCTGCGACTGCAGCTGGACAGGCGGAGGACACGCTAAGGAGGGAGAAGGAAAAGGAGGAGGAAGCTGACCAAGAACCTGCTGAAGGAGCGGAACAAAGTACGGCCGAGACCGAGCAGCGACACCAGAGCCAGCAGGGACACCCGCACCAGGGTCCGCAGCACCAGCAGCAGCTCCAGCGCCCACGTCCTCAGCACCAGCGGCAGCTTCAACGCCCGGGTCCTTAGCACTAGTAGCAGCTCCAACGCCCGGGTCCGCAGTACCAGCGGCAGCTCCAACACCTGGGTCCTCAGCACCTGCAGTAGCTCCAACGCCCGGGTCCTCAGCACCAGCAGCGGCTCCAACGCCCGGGTCCTCAGCACCAGCAGCGGCTCCAACGCCCGGGTCCTCAGCACCAGCAGCAGCTCCAACGCCCGGGTCCTCAGCACCAGCAGCAGCTCCAACGCCCGGGTCCTCAGCACCAGCAGCAGCTCCAACAGTAGCGGGGTCTCTAACACGAGGCACGCCACTCCGAAGAGTGCAGCGCCGCTCGTACCACTCACGGATCCGCTCGCGGGAGGGGAGCTCCCGAACGGGAGAAGAAGCACTAGCACCAGTCCGAGTAGTACGTCCGGCTCGAGCGGTACCTCTCCGGAGGCTGCACTACTCTAAGTACCACGCACGCAGCTGCTCCGAGGAGAGGGCTCCTCCACGTGCAGGACTCCCAGGCCTAGTACCTCCAGACTCAGAACCCCCAGACTCCGGACTCCGCAGCTCAGCACCACGAGGCTCCACACCCCCAAGCTCAGCACCCTCAAGCTCCACACCCCCAGGCTCCACACCCCCAGGCTCCACACCCCCAGGCTCAGCACCCCCAGGCTCAGCACCCCCAGCAGGACGAGAGTCGACAGCTACCTCAACAGGCTCAACCGGGTCTACCTAAGACACACCTGAGGGAGCGGCACCCTGAGGGGGGAGGGGGTCTGCAACAGCAGCACCTGGCGCGAGGAAGAGAGGCGAGGGGGGGGGAGCGGGGAAGTGCGGTAGGGGAAGAGGCGGTAGTAGGGGACGGACTCGTCAAAAGTGACGTCCTGGGAGGGCAGGACTCGGCGCGAGGTGGCGTGGTAAAACTGCCAACCAGACGCGTCCGGGACAAAGCCGAGGAAGACGCACGGAACAGCACGGGAGGAGAGCTTGTCCGCACACGAATCGCGGACAAAAGCTCGCGACCCCCAGACCCGGAAACGCGATGCATCGCCAACCTCCCCCGTCCACAGCAGCGTGGGCGAGGTCTCCGGCAAGGAGACACGGGGCCAGAGGTTGAGCTGATGCGCAGCGTACCGGACCGCAAACAGCCACAGAAAGTGGGGGGGCAGCCGCATGGATCAAGGAGGTACGGGCGACCTCCATGACCAGGCCAATGCGGCGCTCCGCAACCCCATTCTACTGTGGAGAAGCCGGAAGCGTGAACGACTGCTCAATGCCGTGCTCCGCACAGTAGGCTGCCAAGAGGCTGGAGGAGAACTCACCACCTCTGTCAGAGTGCAAGCGCAGGACAGGAAAGTCCGAGTGAAAACGCTCGCTGAGCTGGAGACGGGCTCTGCGGATCCAAGGGATCAAGACATCAGGGACCTCACCCTTGGTGCGCAAGGGGAAGACCGAGGTGTAGCGCGAGTAGTCGTCAACAACTGTCAGGAAGTACCTCTCCTGACCCTGACCACGGACGCGGGCTGGGCCCCACACGTCCATGTGGAGTGTCTGCAAGGGAGCGGTCGTCGGGGGGAACGAGGAGGAGTGAGGAGCGGCGCGCTACCGTCCCTCGACACAGGGGAGACAGGTAGGAGCAGGCGAGGGTGGGAGGGCAGGAAGGACCCTGGGCAGGCCAGAGACAAGGTACCGGGAGTGCATGGCACGAAGCCGCTGCACAGACGGGTGGCCAAGGCGGTGGTGCCAGAGGACAGTCTCGTGTGCCAAAGAGCGACACGAGCAGGGGGCGGACAGCTGACCTCACACGGACGCGGATGCAGTCGCAGCAACCTGAGGGGACTCAGTAGTCAGTGTGTACAGGTCCGACCCCGGCTGCCGAGTGAAGGTAGCCAAGTGACGGCCCATACGAGCACACGTGCAGTGTGTCACGCGCTCGTAGGCTGGGGTGAACTGGTGAACACCCCCGTCCTGGAGTGCACATCCTGCCACCAAGTTCGTAGAGAACGAGGGGAGGTGGAGACCTGACAGTGTGCCCAACGGGACCGCAGGGCAGGGAAGGACAGTGGAAGAGGTCGCAATGACCGGACCCCCAGAGGGGTCAGCAAGGGAGACAGCAACTGGCCGAGCAAGCGGCTCAAGGGCAGTGCGGTCACGAAAGAAGCAGCGAGAAGCACCTGAGTCCAGTGTGAAGGTGTGCAGTGCGGCAGTCGACGCAGTACCAAGGGGGGGAGACACACGAGCACCTAGAGCAGCAGCCTCACCAGCACCTGGGGTAGCCGACACGCGAGTACCTGGAGCGGCAGACGCACTGGCCCTAATGCCCGGGTCGGGCGGCACACACAAGTACTCAGCACCCTCTCCACTAGTAAACATCACATACATGGCAGATAGAATAGCATCAAAGTCTAGAGCATAGATATCAATCCCCTTCTTCAGGAGATCAAGCCAACGGGGGAGCTCAGTGGCCTGAGGGAACTGAACACGCCAAGCATCGTCGAGACGAGAGAAGCAACGCTGTGTGGCGTGCGGTCGTCCACACTGCTGACCAGTGCGGTCACCAGTGCGAATGACGTACGTGCAGCTAAGACCACCCCCACCCCCGTGCTGAGAGTACCACTCACGGACCTCCTGGGGCGAGGGAGTGTGTTGCTGGCCCTGGCCACCGCCAGTGCCTCCACGGCCACCACCACCGCTGCCACCTCCTCGACCACCCCAACCCCTGCCGCCGCCTCGTCCACCGCCACCCCAACCGCCGCCTCCACTCCTGCCACCTCCCCCGCCGCTGCCGCCACCACCCCCACCGCTACCACTCGCCCCTCCAGCCGGGCCACCACCCCCACTGCCTCCACCGCCCCCACCGCCGCCTCCCCCGCCGTCACCGCCACCACCCTTGCCCCCTTTGCCCTTGCCGCAGCGGCGTCCGCTCGAGGCAGACGCAGCGCCGACCTTCTCAGCACCAAGAAGGTCGACAGCAGCAGCAGAGGCGACAGAGGGAAGGAGGGGGGAAGGAGAACACCCCTCAAAGAACGGGGTACGGGGGTCGCCACGAGAGGCACCTACATCGACTATGCTAGTCTCAGCTGCAAGTAGCTCCTTCTCGAGGAGGGCAATGGTGAGCTCAGTGGGGCAACGAGCTAGGAAGTGGTCCCTGACAGCACGCAGTGTGTCAGGGAGGCGGGTGACTAGGTGGTAGAGAGTGAGCCAGAGTGGAGGGGGGTGCGTGGCAAGGAACTCAGCAGGCATGGCGGCACGGAAGCGGGCCTCACTAGTACGGAGGTGTGTGATGAGGTCAGGGACTGTGTGAAAGGAGGCCAGGTCGGGAAACAGGTAGGGGAGGGAGAGACGGCCTAGTGCGGCAGAGGCAGGTGAGGAGTAGCGATCAATTACAGCTGTGTACAGTGCCTGTGCAGTCTTGTGCTGACCAAAGTGCTCGCCTTCGTCTATTGGCAGGGAGTTGCGAATGGCGAAGCGAGCGTGGGCATCACGAGTCTGCCACTGTGAGCGAGCAGTGCTGTCAGCAGTAGCAGCAGGGGCAGTGACATGGCCTAGGGCGTGATCGTACAGTGAGATGTCATCCTTGGCTGTGAGCTGTAGGTAGAGGTGCAGGTCATCGAGCCAGGTGTCAAACTTCACAGGGCGGCCCTCAGCATCGAACACGAGAACCTGTGGGCTAGCCATAGGAACAGTAGAAATAGGAGCAGTAGCAGTAGGAGAAGCAGGTAGGACGAACCAGGTAGGGCAGGGCGGCGCGGCTCAGTTCAGGTCGGGTCGCGGCTCGGCTGGGTGGCGCGGCTCGGCTCGGGGCGCGCGGCTCGGCTCGGGGCGCGCGGCTCGGGTCGCGCGGCTCGGGTCACGGCGGGGACGGGCCGCCCGCTCTCCCTCGTTTGCTGCGGCGGGAACGGGCCGCCCGGGGCCTCTAGGTGGTGGGCACGGGTCGGCTAGGTCGGCACGGGGCCGGTTGGGGCCCTAGAGGGGCGAGCGCGGGGCCGATCGGGGCCTGAGCGGGGCTAGCGCGGAGCCAAACGGGGCTAGCAAGGGGCCGACGGGGCCTGAACGGGGCTAGCGCGGGGCCGACGGGGCCTGAAACGGGGCCGACGGGGCCTGAAACGGGGCCGACGGGGCCTGAAACGGGGCTAGCGCGGGCCCGATCGGGGCCTGAATGGGGCTAGCGCGGGGCCGACGGGGCCTGTAACGGGGCTAGCGCGGGCCGACGGGGCCTGAGAGGGGCTAGCGCGGGGCCGACGGGGCCTGAAACGGGGCCAACGGGGCCTGAAACGGGGCTAGCGCGGGCCGACGGGGCCTGAGAGGGGCTAGCGCGGGGCCGACGGGGCCTTAAAGGGGGCCGACGGGGCCTGAAACGGGGCCGACGGGGCCTGAACAAGGCTAGCGCGGGGCCTGAACGGGGCCTTAAAGGGGCCGACGGGGCCTGAACGGGGCTAGCGCGGGGCCGTCAAGAGGGGCCTCTAGGGGTGTGACACGCCGAGGCGCCCTAGGGCACAGGTAGGTAGGTAGGTAGGTAGTTACGTAGTGGTGGGCCCTTAGAAAATTTCGGTCCTAGGAAGGACATGCTTGTTGGTGCAACCCTACGGTTTGCACTCGGCTTGTTGTCCGTGTGCGTGCATGTGTGTGTGTATGGAATGGTATGAGGGCATGGGATAATATATATTTCATGCTTATAATTGTGTGTGAATGTTGAGTCATGATGTCGAGTGTGTGTGTCGAATCAATAGCGAGTTATCGCTAGACGCGTGTTACGCGGTCGTTTGTGTCTCGCACGCGGTTTCTATTTTGTCGTGCGCAGTTTCTATTTTGTCCTGTGTCGAACGTTCGGCGTGTCGCAGGTGTGTGGAGAAGACCCATCAAGAACTCAAGGATGAGTTTGTGATGAAGAGCCTGAGCCTTGGTGTCAAGCCTCAAGTGATTTCGAAGCTCGCCAAAAGGGTGCACCTCAAGATATTGAAGATAGTTACATTACTTTGTGTAGTGTAACATTTCACTTGGTGTAGGCCCTAGTGAAGGGTAGTTTCGAGACCCTTCGTGGTTGGGGACAGTGTGGCACTGTTCCACATCACTGTACCTCGGCTCTTGGGGTTTGTAGGAGCTGGGAGTCATTCCCAACTCGTAACTCTTCCTAACTCTTTCTATCTTGTGTTCTAAGACTATAGTGGCTGCCATAGTGCCGTTCGTTCAAACCAACGCTGTGTCGTCAATACTTCGTCAAATCGTGCGATCCAAATTGCCTAGTGTAGGCGAGAATAAGACGCTCCAGATCCAAGTTGAATCAAGTCATTTCAAGCTGTTACCAGAACGATATGAACGTTTGAAGCCGCTGTGCAGAAATCCGACTGTGCACTCTATCTTTCGTTTTAGGCACATTGGAGCCTACTGTGACTATAACAAGTGGTATCAGAGCCCCTTGGAGCAGTTTCGACAATGGCTGGACCTGAGGAAAGGGGTGGCAGAGGTGCTGGTGGCAGAGGAGAAGCCCAAGCTCAAGGCCAACCCTGTGATTCAACCGTGGCGCCTGTGCAATCAAGTGTTGGCCCATCTAGGGATGAGCCTAGAGTGTTTGGCCTTGACAAGTTCAATGGTGACAACTTTGCTGAGTGGTCCTTCAGAATGGAGAACATATTTGACCACTATGACCTGCTGGAGGTAATGGAAGGAACGGAGAAGCGTCCCGAGAACGACCCGGAGAAGAGCCCGTGGGTGCGGAAGAGCGCACAAGGCTACCTCCTACTTGGACAAGCGTTGGGGAGCAGCCAAATCCGTCACATCAAGCCTTTCCAGCGTGAACCAGAGAAGGGACCAAAGGCATGGGCTGCTCTCAAGGGTGTACACGCTCCTGCAACAGCGGCGGTAGCTGTGGTGTTGGAACGGCAAATGGCGGCACTACGAATTGAAGAGGGTGAAGAAGGGGTGCAGAAATACTTCGACTTGTTGACGCGGCTTGAGGGAGCTGATTTGAACTATAGTGAGCTCCAAAAGAAGACCAAGTTGCTGGCCCTACTCCCTGAGTCATGGTCCTCGCTCATCATCAACCTTAATCGCGACTTGCCCCGCCTCTCGCTTGAAGACGTGAAGCGAGCTATCCTTCAAGAGGATTTCCGCCGCCGTGAGTTGGCGAGTGCGGATGGCGCTGGGGCAGCGAGCATCGGCCGTGGATATGGTCGAGGAAGAGGTAGAGGACGAGGGGGAGGAAGGTTTGGTGGCAGCAACTTCGGCGGAGGCCGCGGGAGTGGCGGTTACGGCAGCGACGACAAGAGCTACGGACGCGGTCGCGGCCGATTCGACGGCGAGTGTCACTATTGCCACAAGAGCGGACACATGTGGCGCGACTGCTACAAACTCCCTGATGGTTGGACCCCTGCTCAAGGCCAAGAGGGTAGAGGAGCAGGAGGAGGGAGAGGAAGAGGCCGTGGAGGCCGTGGCGGTCGCGGTGGCGGAGCTGCAAACATGAAGAGCGGAGACAACGACAAGGACCCGAGCAACGATCGGTACCCGGGTCTATTCTACTTCGTGTCGACGCAAGTACCGACTGGTCCAGAGAAGGATGAAGGCTTTGAGGAGCCAGCAGCTGTGGGGAAGGTGACTCTACACCCTCTGGACTATTGGGTGATCGATAGTGGCGCTACCTATAGCATGACACCTCGCCCGGACTTGCTCACCGAACTCGAACCGTCACCGGTGAAGCATGTCACATCAGCTTTGGGGCAGCGAGCGGAGGTGAAAGGCATGGGCAAGGCCATGTTTAAGGGTGCTGATGGGAAGATGGTGGGCCTCAAGAATGTGTTTTGGGTGCCCAGCCTTGCTGCCAACCTGATTTCCGTGCGGCGGTTGGCAAAGGCCGGCATGGACACGAACTCAAAGGGAGCCAAGACCTACACCGCAAGGCTTGGCGATCGGATTCTTTGGGACCTTCATGAGGACAGAGATGTCTACAACGAGATGTGGCAGATCCCTGTGGTCCCAATGCCTAAGGAGAGGCAAGTGGCAGCAAGCGTCAGCACCAAAGGTGGAGCGGTTGGTAGCGGCGATTGCGCGGACGGTCGCGCTAAGGAGGAGTCCAAGAAGTGCAATCTTGGAGGGACCAGCAAGCTTGGTGAACCTATGGAGAGAGGTGCAGCAGCCAAGGAGCAGCAAAAGGGTGAGGAGAACCCCGAGGGAGCAGCGGAGGAGGACTACGGAGAGAGTATGTGGGGCGCTATTGCGAGCGCGGCATTCTCCAATCCAACTTCGGCTACGGGGGAGTGTGATTGGCTCACCTTGCATCGGCGCATGGGGCATGTGGCCCTGCCCATCTTGCAGCAGCTAGTAAAGAATGAGATGGTTGCTGGCATACGTGTGAAGGGGGAGCCCGATGAGGTACTTGGCTGCCCGACGTGCATGCAAGCCAAGTACACCCGTTTCCCATTCTCTAGTTCGTTGGCAACGGCTAAGGCACCACTTGATGAGGTGGTGATGGACGTGGTGGGCCCCCTGAAGCTTGGAGCTGCTGGAACTGAGTACTTCCTCACTATTGTGGACGTCTACACCCGTATGACTTGGGTGTACGTGCTGGCCAAGAAGAGCGACGTGGCTGAAACGTTGAAGGCGGATTGGTTCCCGATGGTGGAGCGGCAACAAGACCGTCTAGTCAAGTCAATCCGCACCGATCGAGGGGGAGAGTTCCTGAGCAAGGAGTTTGGGTTGTGGCTGAAGAAGAATGGTATTCGGCACTCCCTCACCATGCCCTACTCCCCTGCAATGAACGGCATTGCCGAGCGAGCGAACCGCACAATCACGGAGGCGGCACGCGGGTTGCTCATTGAAGCCGGGCTACCCGACTATTTCTGGCCTGATGCGGTGCGGAGCGCGTGTGTGGCCAAGAACCGAGCCTTGACTCATGTGAGAGCAGACAAATGGGTGCCCTATGTGGAGTGGCTAGGAAGGAAGCCAAAGGTGGATATGCTTCGGGTGTTCGGGTGCATGTGCATGGCGCTCGTGCCTAAGCATCTTCGGCACAACAAGCTTGGTGCCAAGGCGGTGTGGGCCGTGCACTTGGGCATGGCTCAAAACAGCAAGGGATGGCTTCTTTGGGACCCATTCACCAAGAAGTTCTTGGTGAGCAGGGACTGCAAGTTCATGGAGAACTTCATGTACAATGATTGGAAGGCGGAGAATGAGGCGAAGATAGGCGTGCGGTTTGGGGAGGTGAAGAGTTCCGGTTTGGAGCATGTGGAGCTGCCTTTGGAGCTGAGCAGTGGCAGCACAACCACGAGGCAATCCTCCCTTGTGAATGGGGGAGAGGAGGCTAATGATGCAGAGGAAGAAGAGGAGGAGGTGCAGCAAGTGAGCGAGCGTGCACCGTCACTCCCTTCCCGTACTACGAGTGCTCCACGGATTCGAGCCACACCGCAGCAACGCCAAGGCCTTCAAGTCCCTGCAGCTGAGGAGGAAGGGAGGGGCAAGAGGAGAGTTCAACCCCCTAATAGGCTGACCTATGATGCGCTGGGAAAGCAGGGCAAGACAGCCCTGGCCGGAGCAGCAATGATGGTCGGAGACGACGAGGAGAGTGACTACGAGGAGTGTGCCTTCGCGTTCTTCTCTCCGGTGGAGATGCCGGGAGAACCAGCAACTCTCAAAGAGGCTTTGGAGAGTAGTGATGCTGAGGAGTGGAAGAAGGCCATGGAGAGTGAGCTGAAGAGCATCAAGGAGAATGACACGTTTGAATTGGTGGAGCTACCGGAGGGGCGTACGGCGATAACGTCCAAGTGGCTCTTCAAAATCAAGTCGGATGCCGACGGCAAGATCGAGCGCTACAAGTCTAGGCTTGTAGCCAAGGGGTACCAGCAGAAGGAGAAGGTGGACTTCAAGGAGCTGTTTGCCCCTGTGGTGAAGCCGATGACGCTGCGAACCCTATTCGCGGGAGCCGCCATCAAAGGATGGGTAGTAAAACAAATGGACATCGTAACGGCATTCCTTAACGGCATCCTTGAGGAGGAGATTTTTATGGCGCAGCCAGAGGGGTTTGATGATGGTAGTGGCAGAGTGTGGAAGCTGAAGAAGGCCCTCTATGGGCTGAAGCAGGCCCCTAGGCAATGGTACATGAAGCTGCGCGAAGTGTTGGAGGGGATCGGCTTCACTCCCTCAACGGCCGATCACTCCTTGTTCATGCTTGGCGAGAGGGAGCAGAGGAGCTTCATGGTGGTTTATGTGGATGATATTCTTATATTCTCACCCTCCTCTGACCTTGTGAAGGAGGTGATGCTGAAGCTGCATGACAAGTTCAAGTGCAAGTCCCTTGGTGACGTGAACTTCTACCTTGGGCTCCACATCGAACGAGACGTGGAGAAGCGGAGCATGCGAGTGCACCAACGGAAGTACCTGGAGGCGTTGGCTGCCAACTTCGGCCAGAGTGAAGGTCATGTGGCTACTCCTTTTTCCTCTGGGTTCAAGTGTGTGAAGGGACCAGAGGAGGAGAGCGTTTGTGAAGAGGAGAGGCGCCGTTTTCACTCGTTGGTGGGCAGCCTCATGTATGCGGCGGTAAACACCCGACCAGACGTCGCGTTTGCTACCGGGCAGCTGGCTAGGGTTGTGCAATGCCCTAATGAGGAGCAGGTAGCAGCTGGAATGAGGGTGGCCAAGTATCTTGGCCAAACATCGACCGTTGGGCTGCAATACTCGGCGGCGGCACAAAGGCACCAAAAGGGCGCGGATGGTGTTGAACCCGGGCGTTTGTTCCTCACCGCCTACTCGGATGCGTCATATGCATCGGAACCAGAGGACATGACAAGTGTGGGAGGCTTCATATGCTGTGTTGGTGGAGGCCCAACTGCTTGGGAGAGCAAGAAGCAGGTTGACCAAGCTTTGAGCTCGGTAGAGTCCGAGTACATGGCACTCTTCCGTGCGGTACGGGAGATTGTGTGGCAGCGGCGTTTGTCGGCTGAATTGGGGGAGGAGCAGCAAGGACCTACCCCACTCTACTGTGATAGCCAGGGTGCCATTGCTCTTGCTAAGGACCCTGTGTTGCATGGACTCACAAAGCACATGAGGGTGGAGTGGCATTGGACGAGGAGCATGGTGACCGCGGGTGAAGTTGAGTTGCGGTACGTGAAGACCACGGGGCAGCCGGCTGACATGATGACTAAGAGGCTGGTGGAGCAGCAGCATTGGAAGTGTTGCAAGCTGGTTGGGATGGCTCTGAACTGAGAGAGCAACATATCCTAAGGCCAACAATCCGAGGGGGAGTTTGTTGGTGCAACCCTACGGTTTGCACTCAGCTTGTTGTCCGTGTGCGTGCATGTGTGTGTGTATGGAATGGTATGAGGGCATGGGATAATATATATTTCATGCTTATAATTGTGTGTGAATGTTGAGTCATGATGTCGAGTGTGTGTGTCGAGTCAATAGCGAGTTATCGCTAGACGCGTGTTACGCGGTCGTTTGTGTCTCGCACGCGGTTTCTATTTTGTCGTGCGCGGTTTCTATTTTGTCCTGTGTCGAACGTTCGGCGTGTCGCAGGTGTGTGGAGAAGACCCATCAAGAACTCAAGGATGAGTTTGTGATGAAGAGCCTGAGCCTTGGTGTCAAGCCTCAAGTGATTTCGAAGCTCGCCAAAAGGGTGCACCTCAAGATATTGAAGATAGTTACATTACTTCGTGTAGTGTAACATTTCACTTGGTGTAGGCCCTAGTGAAGGGTAGTTTCGAGACCCTTCGTGGTTGGGGACAGTGTGGCACTGTTCCACATCACTGTACCTCGGCTCTTGGGGTTTGTAGGAGCTGGGAGTCATTCCCAACTCGTAACTCTTCCTAACTCTTCCTATCTTGTGTTCTAAGACTATGTTGCTGCCATAGTGCCGTTCGTTCAAACCGACACTGTGTCGTCAATACTTGATGAAATTGTGCGATCTAAATTGCCTATTGTAGGCGACTTTCAGAAGCTCCAGATCCAAGTTGAATCAGGTCATTTGAAGTTGTGACCAGAACGCTATGAACGTTTGAAGCCGCTGTGCAGAAATCCGGCTGTGCACTCTATCTTTCGTTTTAGGCACATTGGAGCCTATTGTGACTATAACAATGCTCTATACCATGTTGGAATCACTGAACAGGAAAATGATTGAACTAACAGTGAAATCAGTACAAGTACCTTACCCTAGAATTGTGTACCCCCTATAGGCTAACCCACTGTAGCCTAAACTAACACAACATATATAATGTTTGACAGATTTCCATTGGGGAAGTCTATCAAGTTCGCCACGTCAATGCTTTGCGCGCACACCCTAGCTGGTACGTTTAGTCAACACTTGAGCATATACATGTATACACTTAAATGGTCTTATTAATACATCTGATTTTGTACAGGTCTGTTATTGGAGGCCTTGATTTGCAGTTGCTCTGGTTACACCGCTGTTCATACATGGTGGAGGATAAGGGAGGCTTGCAGCTGACCGTGGGGGACGTGCCCACTCCGACGCTCCAGAGTTTTTTTGGGCCGAGAGACGACTCCAGGGTAAGAACAAATTTATTACACTGAACGAATTTGTCGTGTTCATGTTCGAAATGTGTACTTGTCTTCAAGCCATAGTGCCACTTCTTCTTCATGTTTCCAGCTGAAAATCGTCTGATACTTACTGCTTAGCACAATCTCTGTATAGTTTTGGCTCATCTGGTTTGGTTGATGTTCTTACGTTGCAGATGATCATTTGTCATATCGCCACTTACTGAGTTGTAAATGCATGTGTTTCATATTCATGATGTCAGACTTCACTTTTCTACCTTCCCAGATCCCTTGCATTTCTGTCAAGCTCAGCGCCCCTTCGCTTGAGTCGCCGGGTGGATTGCCTAAGCTCACAGCTAGCATCCACGATTCGACACTTCGCAGCGTCTTGGTATCTTTGGGGGACACTGCCACACGGATTCATCAGTGCTGTAAGACATACTTGGACGAGCACAGTGATGCTACAGACGTGCCTGTTTACATTAGCAACGTCTATCTAAACTCAGCATTGTTTACCACAACAATGCTTTCCAGCGCTGTCATTCTTGACTCTCGACGAGCGTTGGAGATCACAGATGCTCACGTCACAGAGGAACCACAAGACGTCGGCCTCGTGCAGCTGTAAGTCGACACACGAGCGCATATTAACAGTATATAAGTAAGACATTCGTTAGTAATGTTCCCGTTTTTCATATTCAGGATGAGTAGTGTGGACACACTCGTGATGACATCAAAAGAGGAGAAGATAGCGTCCCTCGTTGCTGAAATCAAGGATCCTTTGCACAAGTCTCGCAGAGTGTGCAAGGGTGGTTCGGGGGACTCTGTTTGTCGACTGCCTGTTTTTCGATCATGTCTCTCGCGTGAGTACGAATGCGACGAGCATGGATCCTCGTCAATCACCCAAATTGACAATGTCACCGTCACGCTTGTCGTAAAAGAGAGCGGTAAGTACCGTATGCATATGTTTTGTGTACAATCTTGCATGTTGTATTCTCGCAATAAGGTTTGCTATTATGTCTTCCTATTTTTCCAGTGTCATACACGGCTCAAGCGCATGGCTTGGTTATTCAACCGAGCATTTTGACCAAGGTGGTCCCGCATCTTCAGATGTCCACCTTTTTCTCTTTGCCCTCGGAGGAGCGCCAACGCATGTTGGCCGCTCTTCGAGGTCGTTGGCTTGTAAAGGTACGTGGATTGGCTCTCCAAGATAGTTGAGCGTATTACATATACAACGGATGTGTTATGTACCAACACTTATATTTATCATCTACACTATCTAAAACCTTATGTTTGAGTTGTGACCAGTTATACTTCGTTCCCATTTCATGTACACCTTCATTTCTTTCAACTTGACTTCCTTCTTGCTTTCATTCCTTCCCTCGTTCCCTCTTTTCCTTCTATAAGTTTTTTTATGTTTCCTCTTTCCTTCCTTCTCTAATCTCTTTTTTCGTCTTTTTCTTTCCTTCCCTCCTTCCCTTCTTTCCTCCTCCTTTCCTTTGTTTTGACAGATTCACTTTGGTCTTGAGGAAGGGCGCGTCATCAAGACCATACTTGATATTACGAGCGCCTCGCAGTCAAGTGCGACTCCTGTCAACTTTGACACGTCGAGCACACAACCATCCTCAACACCTACAAAGAGGAGGTTTGATGTGCGTGTATTGGTGATTTTGTACTAATAATTTGACTGTCTCAAAATTATATAACTTATTACTGTGTTTTCAACTTACGTTTGAATTTTGTATTTCCTTGCAGCGGCTGTGAAGCCCAAGACCCGTGGAGCTGACTAAGAGAAGTTTTGGTTAATTCATGGCACGAAAAACATGTCAATTCAGAAAACATGGGTGGGAGATTGACTAGACAGAACTTATCTCGCTTTGGGTTTTTATATACTTTATATCGTCGACTGCATTGCTAATGCTTGTGTGATTAACTATTTTTGTGCGAATGCGTATGGTTCTGTGTGTGTGGTTTGCTAGCTTATACATTAGTGTAGGCTGTTGTCAGAATATATCTGTAACTGCCTGTAGCTGTAGTTAGTGTAGTTATTATAAGCTTTGTTTGGTGGTGCACCTTCTTTGTTCCTTTGCTATATGTTCTTGCAAACCTATAGTGAAGCCCCATTCTCCTTTCAACTTTCTCGATATTCATCTTCAACCCTAAACCTAAGCTACTAAGACACTCACTAGCAATGGCTCCTAAGCCTAAGTCACGCTAGTATCTCAACATAGTATTCAGAGCAGGTACCTTCCTGCTGCCTTCCTGCTTCCGCTGCCTATCGCTCAGGCGCGCGGCGTGGCGCATGGCGATTTTCTACCCCGCGCGTGGCCTGCCCTCACGCTGCCTGCGCGCCTGCCTCACGTCCACGCGCGGGCCTGTTTTGCCCGCCCGTACCCTCCACTTCGCGGCGCCCTGCGAAGCGCCGTCCCTGCTCGTCGCGACGCACTTGCGGGACCCGGGCGCCGCCGCTCCTGCTCGTCGCAACGCCCCTGCAGGACCCGCACGGCGTCGCCTTGCTCGTCGCGACGCCCCTGCGGGACCCGCGGGGCGTCGCCACTCCTCGTCGCGGCGCCCTCTGGACGCCGCCCCTGCTCGTCGCGGCGCCCCTGGGGCGTCGCCCCTGCTCGTAGCGGCACCCCTTGGGCGCCGTCCCTGCTCCTCGCGGCGCACTCCCCCCTGGCCACCGCCTCTGCCTCACCTGTGCCCGCGCAAGCGTTGCAGCCGCGCGCGGGCCTACCTTGCACCAGCGTCGCCCCTGGAGCAGCCGCCCCTGGAGCAGCCGCCCCTGGCCACTGGAGCAGCCGCCCCTGGACCTCAGCAGCCGCCCCTGGACCCCGCGAGCCGCCCCAGCAGCAGCCCACGGCGCCGACCTTACAGCTGTATGCGCCGCCGCTCCAGGACTCGGTACGGCTGCCTGCCTGTGCTGCCCGTTGCTGCCTGTTGCTGCCCGTGCCTGTGCTGCCCGTTGCTGCCTGTTGCTGCCGGTGCCTGTGCTGCCCGTTGCCGCCCGTTGCTGCCCGTGCCTGTGCTGCCCATTGCCGCCCGTTGCTGCCCGTGCCTGTGCTGCCCGTTGCCGCCCGTTGCTGCCCGTGCCTGTGCTGCCTGTTGCCGCCCGTTGCTGCCCGTGCCTGTGCTGCCTGTTGCTGCCCGTGCCTGTGCTGCCTGTTGCCGCCCGTTGCTGCCTGTGCCTGTGCTGCCCGTTGCTGCCTGTTGCTGCCCGTGCCTGTGCTGCCCGTTGCTGCCTGTTGGTGCCTGTGCCTGTGCTGCCCGTTACCGCCCGTTGCTGCCCGTGCCTGTGCTGCCCGTTGCCGCGTGTTGCTGCCCGAGCCTGTGCTGCCCGTTGCCGCCCGTTGCACTTGGTGTGCCCCTTCAGGGGGTGTCTCTGAATTAGCTTCTACTGCAGGCAGTTATGGGGGAGTGTCAGAATATATCTGTAACTGCCTATAGCTGTAGTTAGTGTAGTTATTATAAGCTTTGTTTGGTGTTGCACCTTCTTTGTTCCTTTGCTATATGTTCTTGCAAACCTATAGTGAAGCCCGATTCTACTTTCAACTTTCTCGACATTCATCTTCAACCCTAAACCTAAGCTACTAAGACACTCACTAGCAATGGCTCCTAAGCCTAAGTCACGCTAGTATCTCAACAGCTGTAGTGGGGTAGCCCATAAGGGGTACAACCCAATTAGGGTTAGTACTTGTACCCAACTCTTTCATAGTCCAATCATTCTTGCTCTCTTTTCTCATGGTATCGAGCAGGTTCCCTAGTGGGAACTGTTCCTAGGGCCCACCGACTTTTTTTTTTCCTGCCCGGGGCGTATCCCGCCCCTGCCCGAAGCGCGCTTCGGGTCGCGCCTTCCCTAGCGGCCCCGTCGCGTCGCCCTTCGCGGCCGCGTCGCGCCGCCCCTTCGTGGCCCCGTCGCGCCGCCCCTTTTGCGGCCCCGTCGTACCGCCCTCAGCGGACCATCGCCGCCCTCCCCCTGTGGCCCGTCGCCGCCCTTTCACCTGCGGCCCCGTCGCCGCCCTTACAGCGGCCGCGTCGCTGCCCTTGCAGCGGCCCCGTCGCCGCCCTCCCCTTACGACCCGTCGCCGCCCTCCCCTTACGGCCCGTCGCCGCCCCTACAGCGGCCTTGTCGCCGCCCTTACAGCGGCCCCGTTGCCGCCCTTACAGCAGCCCCGTCGCCGCCCTCCCCTTACGGCCCGTCGCCGCCCATTCAACGGCCCCACCGCCTTCTTCAGCGGCCCCGTCGCCACTCCTGCAGCGGCCTCGATGCCGCCCCTTCAACGGCCCTCCCACCACCTCCTCTGCGGCCCCCTCGCCGCTCACTTCAGCGGCCCCACCGCCCTTCGCGGCCACGCCTACCTTAGCGGCACAGTCGCCCAGCAGCCGAGCCGCCGAGCAGCCGAGCCGCCCAGCAGCCGAGCCGCCGAGCCGCCGGGCCGCCCAGCACCCGAGCCGCCGAGCCGCCCAGCAGCCGAGCCGCCGAGCCGCCCAGCAGCCGAGCCACCAACAGCCGAGCTGCCCAGCAGCCGAGCCGTCCGAGCCGAGCCGCCGAGCCGCCCAGTCGCCGAGCCGCCGAGCCGCCCAGTTGCCAAGCCGCCGAGCCGCCCAAGCCGCCCTTTCCGGTAAGAGCAGCGCCTCTGTCACTGCACTGCCCTTACCCTACTGTTCGCGCTGCTAGTCTATTGCTTTCATGGCTACCCCTAGTGTCCTCACTTTTGACGCTGAGGGTCGGGCCATTGACTTTAACGTCTGGGTAGATGACCCGCAGCTTTTCCTACAGTGCGATAGGGCAGACGGTCTCTCCCTCTTTGACCTCACCTCTGGTGCCTCTCCTGCCCCTGCTGCTGATGCGGACGCCACTGTTCGCTCACAGTGGGCCACACGCGATGCTGCTGCACGTCTTACTGTGCGTCGCCACCTGCCTATCTCTGAGCGTGCGCACTTTAGTCAGTACAAGAGTGCTCAGACCTTGTACGACGCTGTAGTTGCACGCTACTCCTCCCCTGCCACTACTGCACTGAGCCGCCTCATGCTACCGTACCTCTTCCCTAACCTTGCTGCCTTTCCCACAGTCGCTGACCTCATTACGCACCTCCGCACTAGTGACACTCGCTACCGCGCTGCGCTTCCTGCTGAGTTCTGCGCCAACACCCCCCCCCCCCCCCCCCCCCCCCCATGTACATCACCCTCTACTACATAGTCACTTGGCTCCCTGACTCCCTTCGCGTAGTCAGGGACCACTTCCTCTCAGTTTGCCCCACCACTCTCACCGTTGACCTCCTCGAGAAGGCCCTCCTAGCAGCAGAGAAGAGCATAGTAGCTGTAGGAGCCTCTCGTGGTGACCCTCGCACCCCCATCTTTGAGGGTTGTTCCCCTTCCCCCCTTTTGCCCTCTGTTGCCTCTGCTGCTGCGGCCGACCTCGTTAAGCTTGAGTCGGTCGGTGCGGCGTCTACCCCTAGCAGAAGATGCCGCCCTGGCAAGGGCAAGGGGGGCAGGGGCGCTGGAGGAGCTAGCGGGGGCGGTGGAGGAGGCGGTGGAGGCGGTGGAGGGGGTGGGGGTGGCGGTGGGGGTGGTGGCGGGGGTGGAGGTGTCGGTGGCGGCAGTGGAGGCGGAGGCGGCGGCGGCGGTGGCGGTGGGAGCGGAGGTGGCGGAGGTGGCGGCGGTGGAGGAGGCAGTGGCGGTGGAGGTGGAGCTGGTCGGGGTGGCGCTGCGCAGAGGGTCAGCTACGGTGGTGGTCAGCGCCAGCAGCAGCAGCAGCAGCAGCGCACTCGTGACATCCCCTCCACTCAGCAGCTCCGTGAGTGGTACGCTGCACACCAGCGGGGTGGGGGTACTGGTCCGTGCACCTACGTCCTACGCACCGGCGACCGCGCAGGTGAGCACTGCGGGGGTGCGCACTCCACCCAGCGCTGCATTGGCCGCCTGACGGACGCTTGGCGTCACCAGTTCCCGGAGGCCACTGAGATCCCCCGCTGGGGCGAGCTTTCTAGGGCGGGAGTAGCTGTCTTTGACCTTGACTTTGATGCTATTCTTGCTGCCATGTATGCTGTGACAATTAGTGATGAGGGTGACTATTACCGGTGTTTTCCGCCCAACCCAGGCATTGAGACTGCTGCTCTAGGTACTGGTGAGGCTGCTGCTCTAGGTGCTAGCGAGGCTGCTGCTCTAGGTGCTCGTGCGTCTGCTCCCTCAGGTGCTGGGGAGTCTGCTCTCAGGTACTGTGTCGGCTTCGGCCTCCCACACCTTCACCCTTGACTCGGGGGCTTCTCGCTCCTTCTTTCGAGACCGCACCACACTCACGCCGCTTGGCCGGCCAGTTGCAGTCTCTCTGGCAGACCCCTCTGGGGGTCCTGTCCTTGCTCACTACTCCACTGTCCTCCCGTGTCCGGTGGCCCCCTCTGGCACCCTGTCTGGTCTTTACCTCCCATTGTTCTCTACGAACTTGGTGAGTGGTGCTGACCTACAGGATGCGGGGGTTCACTAGTTCACTCCTGCGAGTCAGCGGGTGACCCACTGCACGGACGCTCGGACAGGCCGACACCTGGCCACGTTTACACGTCGGCCGGGGTCGAGCCTATACACACTGACCACTGCGTCTCCTCTAGTCACCCCTTCTGGTCAGGTAGCTGCGTCGGGTCAGGTGTTTGCTGCAGCGTCCAGGTCTGGTCCTGAGTCTGCCCCCTGCTCGTGTCGCCTCCTGTCTCACGAGACTCTCCTCTGGCACCACCGCCTTGGTCACCCCTCCCTACTTTGTCTCCGGAGCATGGCCTCCCGTGTCCTTGTCTCTAGTCTTCCCCAGTCTCTCCCTCCCCTACCTCCGGGGCCTGGCCCTACCTGCGTCCCCTTTGTCGAGGGGCGGCACCGGGCTGCCCCTCACTCCTCCCAGTTTCCTCCGACAGAGGCCCCGCTGCAGACGCTTCACATGGACGTGTGGGGCCCGGCCCGTGTCCGTGGACAGGGTCACGAGCGCTACTTCTTGCTGGTGGTTGACGACTACTCGCGTTACACCACAGTCTTCCCCTTGCGCAGCAAGGGTGATGTCACTGAGGTGTTGATCGACTGGATCCGGGCAGCTACTCTCCAGCTCAGGCAGAGCTTCGGCTCGGACTTTCCTGTTCTGCGTCTGCACTCTGACAGAGGCGGAGAGTTCTCCTCTGGCCTTCAGCGAGCCTACTGTCTTGCACGAGGCATCCGCCAGACCTCCACGCTTCCGGACTCTCCACAGCAAAATGGGATTGCTGAGCGCCGCATTGGCATGGTCATGGATGTCGCTTGTACGTCCATGATGCATGCAGCTGCCCCCCATTTTCTGTGGCCGTTTGCGGTTTGGTACGTGGCGCATCAGATCAACCTTCACCCCAGGGTCTCCATGCCGGAGACCTCCCCAGCTTTGCTGTGGACGGGGAATGTTGGCGATGCGTCTGCGTTCCGTGTCTGGGGATCTCAAGCGTTTGTTCGCGAATTGTCTGCGGACAAGCTGTCCCCTTGTGCTGCTCCTTGCGTCTTCCTTGGCTTCCCCCCTGACGCGCCACGGTGGCAGTTCTACCACCCCACCTCTCACCGTGTTCTGTCCTCCCAGGACGTCACGTTTGACGAGTCAGTCCCCTACTACCGCCTCTTCCCCTACCGCACTCCGTCCCTCCCCCCGCCACCGCTCCTCCTTGTACCAGGTCCCCCCCCGGTAGACCCCCTCCCCCCCCAGGGTCCTGCCCCTTCAGGTGTGTCCCAGGTAGGCACAGTCGAGCGTGTCGAGGTTACTGGTGACTCTGGTGCTGCTGAGGGTGTTGAGCGTGGGGGTGCTGACTCTGGGGGTGCTAAGCGTGTGGGTGCTGCGCCTGGGGGTGCTAAGCCTGCGGGTGCTACTACTGGGGGTGCTGAGCCTGGGGGTGCTGCGACTGGGGGTGCTGAGCCTGGGGGTGCTGAGCCTGGGGGTGCTGCGAATGGGGGTGCTGAGCCTGGGGGTGCTGAGCCTGGGGGTGCTATGCCTAGGGGTCCTGAGCCTGGGGGTGCTACGCCTGGAGGTGCTGCGCCTGGGGGTGCGGAGCCTGAGGGAGTTGGGGCTACACGTATGGCGTCTAGCGGTGATGGGCCTGTAGGTTCTCCGGGTGCTTCGTCTCGACGGGAGCCCCTCTCTCCACAGGAGCTGCGTGAGTGGTTTGCCCGGCGCTGGAGGCGTGCTGGTGGAGCTGGAGGTTCTTCAGCTGCTAAGGGTGCTGGTGCCGCGGGTCCTGGAGGTGCTCGTACTGGGAGTACTGGAGCTGCTGGGCCTGCGGGTACGTCTGGAGCTGGAGCTGCTGAGGGTGTTGGCGCTGAGGCTACTGTTGTCGGTCCTGGAGGCGGTCCTGCTGGGGGTACTACTGGTGCTGCTGGAGGTACAGGAGCTGGAGGTGCTCCTGGCGCTGGTGCTGCCGCTGGGGGTGCTAGTGCTGTCCCTGCTGTGTCTGAAGTTGCCGCGTGGCCTCGGCCGTACTTCGTTCCGCTCCTTCAGCAGGTTCTTGGTCTCCCGCCTTCTACTGGTCCTCCTCCTCCCTTAGAGTGTCCACAGCCTTTCCCGTCACAGTTACAGTTACAGCCGTCCTCCCCACTGCCTGCTCCTTCTCCCTACACTGGTCCTACTGGAGGTCTTGCTGAGCGTCGTGAGCCTGCGTCTCGCTCTGCGTCGCCTGTCCGTGCTGCTCGCAGTAGTGGTCGTGGTTCGCGTCAGCGTCCTCCTCGTGTCCCTGGCACGCACCGGATGTCTCTGCGTCCGTCTACTGCTCCTCTGCGTGCCCCTTTGCCTTCTCCTCCTGAGTCTTCTCTTCCTGCTCTTGCCGACCCAGAGTCGGACTCTCTTCGTGCTGCCAGTCCTACGGTCACGCGTCTCCTTGCTTCTGTCGTGCTCCTTTGCGTCTGCCCTAGTTGCTGAGCTCGTCAACTTTGCTGCTCGCTATTGTCTAGACTACGCTGCTAGTCTTCTCGCTGAGTCTGTCTGTCCTCCGTCCGTCGGGGGTGAGTGTGCCCTTGGCACGGACGTCCTTGAGGACAGGCAGGAGGAGTTCCAGTGTCTGGCTGCTGCTTCACCTCATCTCGTGTTCGTACTGCTTACCCCTGAGGGAGACCCGGATGCACTTGACATCCCGACTCCGCGCTCTTACGCGGAGGCGATAGAGGGTCCCTTCTCGTCTCAGTGGCAGGCAGCTATGGACACAGAGATGGCTTCCTGGAAGTCCAGAGGCACCTACGTTGACGAGGTTCCCCCGCCTGGGGCGAACATCGTCAGTGGCATGTGGATTTTCAGGGTGAAGCGACCGTCAGGTTCTCCGCCTGTCTTCAAGGCGCGTTACGTGGCTCGTGGCTTCAGTCAGCGGCAGGGAGTTGACTACTTTCAGACCTTCTCTCCCACCCCGAAGATGACCACTCTTCGGGTGTTGCTGCACATAGCTGCTCACCGCGACTACGAGCTGCACTCTCTTGACTTCAGCACTGCTTTCTTGTAGGGCAGCCTGCACGAGGAGATCTGGCTACGTCGCCCACTTGGCTTCACTGGGTCTTTTCCCTCTGGCACCTAGTGGAGCCTCTGGCGGCCAGTCTACGGTCCCGCCAGGCGCCCCGTGAGTGGCACGACACACTGAGGACTACACTTGCGGCTCTTGGGTTTGCTCCTTCTACTGCCGACCCGTCGCTGTTTCTGCGCACCAACACCTCTTTGCCGCCGTTCTACATCCTCGTGTACGTCGACGACTTGGTCTTTGCCACAGGTGACACTGCTGGACTCGCCCACGTGAAGTTCGAGCTGCAGAAGAGTCACACGTGCACAGACCTGGGTGAACTGCGCAGCTACCTTGGCTTGCAGATCACCCGGGACAGAGCACGCCGCACCATTACCCTGACTCAGTCACACATGGTGCAGCAGGTCCTTCAGCGCTTCCACTTCACGTACTCCTCGCCTCAGGCCACTCCTCTGTCTACTCGCCACTCGCTCTCAGGTCTGCCTTCGGATGAGGTTATAGAGTCGAGTGGCCCGTACCCAGAGCTTGTTGGCTGCCTCATGTACCTGATGACCTGCACACGACCTGACCTTGCATACCCTCTTAGCATTCTTGCACGCTATGTTGCTCCTGGGAGACACAGACCGGAGCACATGGCTGCAGCGAAGAGGGTGTTGCGCTACTTGTGCAGTACGCCGGGCATGGGGCTTGTGCTTGGAGGGCAGAGTCCAGTGGTCCTCATTGGGCACGCAGACGCTTCTTGGGCTGACGACCAGGCTACGCAGCGGTCGTCACAGGGTTACACCGGGCTACCCGCTCGTCTTCTGTTCTCGGCTCCAGTTGTGAGGCTGAGATCTACGCTGGGGCCATGGCTGCACAGGAGCTTCGCTGGCTCACCTACCTGCTGACTGACCTTGGAGAGCCGCCTCCTTCTCCTCCAGTGCTGTACGTAGACAACAAGGCCATGCTAGCCTTGTGTCGAGAGCAGAGACTGGAGCACAGAACGAAGCACATTGCTCTCCGCTACTTCCTTGCTCGTGAGCTACAGCAGCGTGGTCAGCTTCGACTTGCGTACGTGGCCTCTGAGGCCAACACTGCTGATATCTTCACCAAGGCACTTGCTCCTTGTGATCATCAGCGCTTCTGTACTCAGCTGGGTCTTGTGCCCGCCTTGCCTCACTTGCTCACTCCTTGACCTTGTTTGTACTGTTGCATATATATATACACACCTGCTCTTGCTTGTCTAGCCTTATATATATATATATAATCCTGCATGTGAACTGGCCTTGTGGTCTTGAACTTGTGCTCGGAATGTGTGGTGACTTTGTGATCCACCCTGAGCTTGCTTTGCTTTACTTTGCTTGACTGGTCTTGTGACCCCTTGTTCTCCCCCACTTTGCCTATGGGGGTGTGTCAGAACATTATAGCTTATACATTAGTGTAGGCTGTTGTGGGGTAGCCCATAAGGGGTACAACCCAATTAGGGTTAGTACTTGTACCCAACTCTTTCATAGTCCAATCATTCTCGTTCTTTTCTCATGGTTGTATATGTGCGTGCATGTGTGTGTATATATGCGTATGTGTGTGTACATGTGTGTGTAAATTCTGCATAGCAATATCAATGCATGTCTGCTAATTTTAAAAATGGGGTTCAATTCTATCATTTCTCATTGGTTCATTGGCGCACTCAGTGACTCGTGTGTTTGCCACTTTGAACTGGATTTGATAGAGTGAACCTCTTTTTTAGAGTTAGCAGATTGTATTGTTTCATGTGCTAGTTGATTATTCAAAGACTTTGCTATTGATTTCCCCCCCATTCTAGGCAGGGGATGCGGTAGCCTAGTTTTTGGGTCGTTAACTTTCACGCATTTGTATGATATACTGGTGTGGTGCATTTCAGCATATCATATGCATACAAATGCATTTTCATGCGTGTATCGTTATTAGGTATGCACCTATATATCATGCCTCATCATTTCATTCATTTAAGCATGTGTGGTGTGTAATTCATTATTAGTACTCATAACATTTATACATGCAATTATCACTACATCAAACATGAAAAGATATAATACAAACATTATAGCATTTATGCACAAAACTACTACAAAAACTGCTACCAACATTCAAAACACTTCAACATGCACAATGGGAAGTGTGATACTGTAGCTTACAACTTTTTTTTCATGTTTTATTAAAAAAAACCATTAAAAAAAATTGTCAAAATCGATCGTAAAGGGTCGCTTCGCAACCCAATGTCAGACTTTATATTATTTATATTTGTAACTGCCTGTAGCTGTAGTTAGTGTAGTTATTGCAAATTTTGTTAGGTGGTGCACCCTTTTGTTTCCTATACTATATGTTCTTTGAACCTATAGTGAAACCACTTTTCTCCTTTCACAACTTTCTCGACTCTCCCCCTTGGGCCCAACTCACTCGCTACCTAAGTTGGGCCTAGGCTCCTAAGCCTAGGCCCTTACGTTCTTATTATTCTAACATGGTTGTCAGAGCAGGTTGGTCCTGGCCTGTGGGCCCGACCAAAGCTTCCGCTGCTGAATTATTGGTCACGCGCCACGGGCGCGTGACGTTTTTATTTTCTACCCGTCGCGGACCCGCCCCCTTTGGCGCCCGCGGCGGTGCTCTTGGCGCCCGCGGACCCGCCTTCGGCGCCCGCGGCGGTGCTCTTGGCGCCCGCGGACCCGCCTCTGGCGCCCGCGGCGGTGCCCCTTGCCGTCGCGGACCCGCCCCTGGCGCCCGCGGCGGTGCTCTTGGCGCCCGCGGACCCGCCTCTGGCGCCCGCGGCGGTGCCCTTTGCCGTCGCGGACCCGCCCCTGGCGCCCGCGGCGGTGCCCTTGGCGCCCGCGGACCCGCCTCTGGCGCCCGCGGCGGTGCCCTGCGCCATCGCGGACCCGCCCCTGGCGCCCGTGGCGGTGCCCTTGAGCCGCCGCGGACCCGCCCCTGGCGCCTGCGACGGTGCTCTCCGCACCTGCATTCCCTGAAGCCGCCCCTGACACCACTGCACCGACACCTTTTCGCCGCTCTGCGGCTTTCTTCCTTCCCACCCCCCTCCTCCTTTGTCTCCCTGCAGCCGCGGGGAGGAGGGTATGGGGGTGGAGGGTGTTGGAGTGTGGGTCGTACCCTTCCCTTCCCCTCCTCCTCCTTTTGTTCCCACTGCTGCAGCTGCCGCTGGGGGGGAGGGTGTGAGGGTGTGGGGGAGCAGGGGGAGAGGCGCCGGGGTGAAGGGTGTGAGGCAACCAGCAGCCGTCCCTCCACCTCTCCTCTCTTCCCCCCCTCTCTACTGCTCCTGCAGCAGTGTGGGGGAGGGGAGGGAGGAGGGTGAGGTGATGAAGGGGGTGACCAGTTAGTGTCTGCCCGCCTGCAGTACCTGCTGTTGCTTGGTTATTATCTTGCTTGTGTTGCTTGTGTACCCCTGCAAGTTGTGTTCTGCACAAACTTCTGCTGCAGGCAGTTATGGGGGAGTGTCAGACTTTATATTATTTATATTTGTAACTGCCTGTAGCTGTAGTTAGTGTAGTTATTGCAAATTTTGTTAGGTGGTGCACCCTTTTGTTTCCTATACTATATGTTCTTTGAACCTATAGTGAAACCACTTTTCTCCTTTCACAACTTTCTCGACTCTCCCCCTTGGGCCCAACTCACTCGCTACCTAAGTTGGGCCTAGGCTCCTAAGCCTAGGCCCTTACGTTCTTATTATTCTAACACCCAAAAACATCGCTTTCAACGCTGCAACGCTGGCCTGCATTCCCAAGCTGAGACGCATTCCCAAGCTGAGCTGCATTCCCAAGCTGAGCTGCATTCCCGACTAACTCTGGGCTGGATGCCATCCAAACCTGCATACCGTACATGCCACCATGGCATTGCGTGTTAGGCCCGACGGCCTAAATCCGCTTAAGAATTAGCGGGGTCGGCTAAGTCGAGGATGAAATGCGGCGGAAGACTTTGGCGAAAGAACTATTGGCAAAATAGGCGAAGAAGTTACTGAGTAATTGAATGAGAATTGGTTGATAATGGCAAGTACAAGCAAGATTGATATAACATGCAAGATCAAATGTCGGAAAGTACTTCGTGGGACTAGGAATTGAAGGCAAGAAAGGTAGAGTGCCACGTGGCACTAGGAAATCAAGGAAGATAAGGATAAGGGTGAGTTGGAAAGTACTGTTCGGAATGAACAGTAAATCCCCCCTTAACACTACCCCCCTCCCAAGGAGGCGACGTCCGTGGCGCCTGCAGACTGGAGGTACGCTTGGAGGCAAGCGTTGTCGGGAGACAGCGAGGACGAAGGAACCCAGCTGTCGTCTGCTGCGTCGTAA
The DNA here is from genome assembly GCA_948144175.1 of Closterium sp. NIES-65. Classification (NCBI taxonomy): domain Eukaryota; kingdom Viridiplantae; phylum Streptophyta; class Zygnematophyceae; order Desmidiales; family Closteriaceae; genus Closterium; species Closterium sp. NIES-65. Next base: position 59,313 of record CANXME010002309.1, on the reverse strand, counting down.
CCACGCCAACGAACCAAGAAGTCGATGAAAGAGACACCCCCCTAGAGACGGCGACGGTGCCTGAGGATGCGCTGGATCTGGTAGTCGGGCTCGTCGGTGTCAACAGCTACCGGCAGTGGAGTGCGGTCACGGCCCGAGAAGGTGGCATTGGGATCAGTGTAAGGACGAAGAAGCGACACGTGGAATGACGGGTGCATGCGGAAATGAGCGGGAAGGCAAAGGTGGTATGCGACTGGACCTAGTGCGCGCTCAATGACGAATGGACCAATGAAACGTGGACGAAGCTTGCTGTCCTATGGCAGTCGGAGGTTGCGGCTATCCAAGAGAACACGGTTGCCGATTGTGAACGACACCTCACGACGACTGCGGTTGGTGGAAGTTGTCCGCACAAGGGACAGTGGGTGTGAGATCGACACGAGCGGGGACATTGGGGTGCTGACCGTACAGTGCGAAGAACGGTGACATGCCTGTAGATGAGTGGTGCGTGTTGTTGTAGGCGAACTCGGCCATGCTCAGCTTCTTGTCCCATGCGGCTGCGTCATGCATCGTGATGCTGCGAAGAATCTGCTCCAAGGTCTAGTTCACACACTCGGTCTGTCCGTCTGTCTCTGGATGGTACGCAGACGACATGGCTAAGCGAGTCCCGAACAGTGCGAAAAGCTGCTTCCAGAACTTCGAAGTGAAACGAGGGTCGCGGTCCGAGATGATGGAATCTGGAACCCCGTGCAGTCGGACTACGTTATCTACGAACAGTGTCGCGGCTTCCTCTGATGTGACCTTGCCGTGCGTGGGGATGAAGTGCGCTGCTCGAGAGAACTTGTCGACTACAACGAAGACGGCGTCGTGACCCCTAATTGTGCGCGGTAAAGCCATGATGAAATCCATGGTGACTACCTGCCAAGGGCAGTCGGGTGGTGGAATCGGCTGCAAGAGTCCTGCTTTGCGCTGGCGAGATGACTTCGTACGCTGACACGTGTCGCACGAGCGAATGTAATCCTCTACGTCCGCTGCAAGCCCGAGCCAGTAGTACGTGCGACTAAGCGTCTTAGCCGTCTTATCTGCTCCGAAGAGCCCTGCACTAACTACGTCGTGCGCCTCTGAGAGAAGGAGCTGTCGAAGAGGGCGGTAGGCTGGAACCCAAATCCGTGTGGTACCCTTCCGTATGTAGACACTACCCCGCACCTCTGCTCTTGCGGGCGGCTGCGGTGTGAAGTCGGGATCTACTGTGTAACCGTGCTCGAAGAGTGCTGTGAGAAGTGGGTGGCCGGCAGTGACTGTGAGACTAGCGAGCTGGCAACTAGGGCGAGTAAGTGGATCTGCAGGGTTGCGCACGCCTGGCTTGTACTCTATCCTGTAGTGGAAACTCCCCTCCATGAACTCCATCCATCTAGCCTGGCGATGACTCAGCTGCGGCTGCGACTTGAGAAAGCGAAGCGAGCAATGGTCCGTGCGTATAACACTATCTGCCCCCTCTAGATAGCACCTCCACACCTTATACGCATGGATGATCGCGAGCGCCTCCTTGTCATGGATCGGATAGTTCAGCTCGGCTCCCCTAAGCTTGCGCTACTCGTACGCTATCGGCTGCAACCCGCGGCCCTGGTCCTGAAGAAGCACTGCTCCTATGGCCTGATCTGAAGCGTCGGTCACTACAACGTATGGGCGAGTGGGATTAGGGTACGACAATGTCGGTGAAGACGTGAGCGACTGCTTCATCTTCTCGAACGCCTGCTGCTGCGCTGGACCCCAAACGTACTCTACGCCCTTCCGAAGTAGGTTGGTGAGTGGACTAGCGATCGATGCGTAACCCTGAACGAAACGACGATAGTAATTGGCGAATCCGAGAAAGCTCTGCAACTCCTTGACTGAGGTCGATGCTACCCAATCCTGTACTGCTGCGATCTTCTTCGGGTCGGTCCTAATGCCACTAGCGGATACGACGTGTCCTAGGAACTCGACCTTAGGGAGAAAGAATTCGCACTTCGACTGCTTAGCGTATAGCTGCTCCCTCCGTAAAACCTCGAAGACCTTCTGCAAGTGCTGCACGTGCTCCTCTTTTGTCTTGGAGAATATGAGAATGTCATCTAGGTAAACTACAACGAACGAACCTAGGAACTCGGAGAGGACTGTGTTCATGAGCGTCTGAAACGTCGCTGGGGCGTTGGTCAATCCGAACGGTAGAACCCTAAACTCGTACAACCCCTGCTTCGTACGAAACACCGTCTTGTGCTGGTCCTCTGGAACTACGCGAATCTGGTGGTAACCCGAACGAAGGTCGATCTTGGAGAAAACTCTAGCGCCCTGCACTGCATCTAGGAGATCCTCTACTCTTGGCACCGAAAACCTATTCTTGACGGTGGCGGCGTTCAGTGCGCGGTAATCTATGCACATCCGTAACCCTCCGTCTTTCTTGGGTGCGAAAAGGATCGGTGCTGCCCAAGGCGATCTAGATGGCTGTATGAACCCCTGCGCTAGGAAATGCCTAACCTGCTTTGTCATCTCCTCTGTCACTGCTGGACTCAACCTCCACTGCGGCTTCGCTACTGGCATGCTCCCCGGCTCCAACTCTATTCGATGGTCTACTACTCGGCTGGGAGGTAACCCTGGGGGCAACTCGTCGGGGAAGACGTCTGCAAACTCTGCTAATAGTGCACTCACCTCAGCAGGAAGAGTCGCCTTCGCACCAACTGCTGCACTCCCTCCTTTCCCTTCCTCAGCTTCCACCTCCTCAAGGAAAACCGCGAAGATCCGTGCCGTATGCTTCACTAAATGTCGCACACGAACAGCATTAATGATAGCTGTGGATGATGTGGCCCCATCGCTCCACTGTGGCAGCTCCCGGAACTCCCCGTCTACCTTGACGCTGCAGCTTCCCTGAGCCCAATCGAGCTGAGTACTAATCATGCGTAGCCAATCTCTCCCGAAGATAAAATCGTATCCGTCCAATGTCGTAGAGTCGAAATCACGCCTAACTGTGATCGGTCCTAGCACTACGTGCAACTTGTGAATGATCGGTCCTATGTGGAGAGGCGTCCCATCTACCATGCGAGCATCCTTGAAGTTGACTGCGGAATCTGTTTCGAGATGGAGGCGGCTGACTAACGATGAAGACACGAACGAGTGGCTAGCTCCGCTATCTACGAGAATCTTAACAGGAACTCCGCGAAGCTTCCCTAGAAGCACGACTGGTCGGTCAACAGTGTCTACCTCGTTCTCCGTAGATCACTGCTCCAACGCCGTCTCCTCTACGCTGGTAGACGTGGCGGGTATGGGAACCTCCACACCAGCTAGCGACCCGCTATCAACTGGCGGTTTCCGTTTCCCTGCTGCCGCTCCTTAAGCTGTGGACAGTCTCGCTTCATGTGTCCCGGCTTTTTGCAGTAGTGACAGTTCCCCCTAAATCCCGTTTTCTGTGAGCCGTCACTGTTAACTGCACCAATCTCCATGGGCGATGGTCCGTCCCTCGATCGAGCGTCGTTGATCGGTCTGTTGTATCCCCTATCGCGATCGTCACGACCTCGTCGGCTTTGTACTGCGTCGACACGTTCTGCTGCTGCGACAACTGACTCGAAGGTGGACAACCCATGAATCGCTATAACTTCTGCTATGTCCGGCTTCAACCCCTCGAGGTAGCGATCGCGCATCTCTGCTTCCGTGATATCGTCTATCTCGTTGCAGATGCTCAAGAACCGTCGTGTGTACTCCTGGACGTTTCCTATCTGTCGGAAATGACGCGGACGCTTCCTAGCAGCTTCGGAGGCGTTCACCAAATCGAACCTACTTTTTAGCGCCGCTTCAAATCCTTCCCATGTGGTCGGAACCGTGGTAACACCCAAAGCTTAACTCCCTAAGCTCGAAGTTGCAGCTGCATGCCCCACGCCCTGTTGATGCCCGTCTGTCTGAGCCCTTCTTACAGCAGTTTGCGTGAGTTGGCGCCACCACTCCAAGGCCGGGCCCCTCAGCAGTGTAACGGCGTACTCGATCCGCTGCTGCGCGTCCGCCTCTTGCACCCCGCTCGCGGGGAAGTAGTTGTTGAGCATGAAGAGCCACGTCCGCACGTTCGCGTCGCGTTGACTTGGGTCGAACGACTCGGGTTTCTGCGGCTTGAGCGCGCTTCGACGTTCCGGCAGCGCTTCCGCGCCAGTCGACGTGTTGGGCGCAAGAGTTGGTGCGGCATGACCATGGGGGTTAGAAGCCAATTCACGAAGCTGTTGCATTTCAGCTTGTACCTGACGATTTTCCAACGTCAACTCTTGAAGTTGGCGCATGAGTTCGGCAAGCGTGTTGCCCATGTCGTGGGGGAGAGCGTGCATGGTTTCGTCCATGTTCGCTCGACGACTCCAAGTCTGCAAGTCGGCACCGCGGGACGATGACGTCGTAGTCTCGTCGTCGACGGTCGTTCGTTGGAAGTCGCTCCCCGCGAAGGCTCTGATACCAAGTGTTAGGCCCGACGACCTAAATCCGCTAAAGAATTAGCGGGGTCATCTAAGTAGAGGATGAAATGCGGCGGAAGACTTTGGCGAAAGAACTATTGGCAAAATAGGCGAAGAAGTTATTGAGTAATTGAAGAAGAGTTGAATGAGAATTGATTAATAATGGCAAGTACAAGCAAGGTTGATATAACATGCAAGATCGAATGTCGGAAAGTACTTCGTGGGACTAGGAATTGAAGGCAAGAAAGGTAGAGTGCCACGTGGCACTAGGAAATCAAGGAAGATAAGGATAAGGGTGAGTTGGAAAGTACTGTTCGGAATGAACAGTAAATCCCCCCTTAACATTGCGTCTGGGTGGCAGGCTCGGTCAGATACGTTGGCTTGCTTGTGCTTTGGTGGTGTGCATACGCAAGTTCTGACTGATTTCCGACGTATGGTGCACAAAGATTCCGACTGTTCACAAAGGATATTTGGGATACTGTATGCTTGACTCGGTAGGGCATCGTGGCAAGAGACAAAAATGGACACCGTCACAAGCTCTCCAAACCAAACCAAATGGCAGTTTCGTCCGCTATATTACGGCATCTCTTATCATTCATTGTTTATTCCGTCCATATTGTCAAACCTGCGTTTTTTCTTAATTCGTCATAGTACATGCGCACACAAATACTCTCTTTGTTATTATAAGCATTGGTTCACTAATAATTCGGGGGGAACCAGCTACATATATACTCACACTAAATGAGGCAATTCTATATTCAACGCATACGCTGAAGGCTCAAATTTACGGGTACACCAGAACACTGACTTCTTAGTGTATCACAACTTATCTGAGTTTCCAGTGAGTCTCTTGTAGCACTCATGTATTTGTGATTGAATGATAGAAAAGCAAAGACTACACTAGCTACTTGTTCAGCCAGCCCCATGAAATAAAGAAGAATTGAATCACAATAGAGTGTATGCCACGGCTCTGCCTTCAATCTTATTTTGCTCTTCACATCTTCAATGTTTTATCTTTTCAACTGTAATTTCACGATTCTTCACCTGTAATCTGCTGCGAGCTCATCAAGCAGACTCATAGCCAATCAAAGCACATGATGCTCCGGCTCCCTTGTACTACTCCCTCTCACCCATAGTTCTTTGATCTGTAAGCCGCCACGAGCCTATCAAGTTCATCCACCAACTCCTGGTGCTCCGACCCCTTCTTGCTCAGCCCCTTGCTCCTCTCCCTCGCACTCCCGCCCTCCCAATACCTCTATCACCCATAGTTCTTTGATCTGTAAGCCGCCACGCGCCTATCAAGTTCATCCACCAACTCCTGGTGCTCCGACCCCTTCTTGCTCCTCGCCTTGCCCCTCTCCCCCCCTCCACCTCCCCCCAACCCAGCTAATGGTGCCTGTGCTCGCCTAGCCTCCATCACTGCAGCCATTGCTTCTCCCCTCCGTGTGTCTGTCTTTGCCCTTTTAGAACCGGGACCGACTGCAGCAGAAGGAGAGACAACAACAGCTTTCATTGCAACCACTGCTTTTCCCCTCTGTGGGTCTGTCTTTGCCTTTTAAGCACCAGGACTTACGGCAGCAAGAGCAGCTTTCAAAGCAGCCGCAGGAGAGGCAGCAATAGGTTTCACTGCAGCAGCAGGAGACACACCAGCGCCCCTTGCTGAACCCTTCTGCTTCCTCTTTAACTCGCCCTTCCTACTCCCGCTCGCCCCTCCCCGTTCTGCTCCACCCGGTGCCTTCACACCAACATTCTGCTGCCCTGCTGCAGTGCCTGCTTGCACCTGTGCACCCGCATGCCCCTTCACATCCTTCGCAGGTCCCTTCCAAAGTCTCTCTTGCTGACCTTGCCCTTTCCCTCCCTTCACCTGCTTCTGCTTCTTCTTCGATGGAGAGCCCTAAGCATCACCAACAGCAAGTGCCTCACCCTCCTCAGGCTTTCTCTTTGCACCCCTTGCTTTGCCCAAACCAGTGGCCCCAACTTCTTTCTGCTGCTGCTGCCGCTTCTCCTGCTTCTATTGCTGCCGCACTGTCTGTCGCCTGTCGCTCTGATGTCTCACCGTGTGCTGCCGCTGCTTCATTACCGAGACATTCTCGATGGCAAACTCCACTATGGGGCGAGCATCACGGGAGAAGACGGGTGCAAGAATGTACGGGTGGGGCATGGATGGAGGAGGGGAACATAAGTGAGGGAGGGAAACGGATAAAGGGGTGGGGAAATGGACGTGTGCTGCCTCTGATTCACTATGGATACATTCTCGATGGCAAATTCCACTATGGGCCGTGCGTCATGAGAGAAGATAGCTGCAAGGGAGGAGAGGGTCTTGAACATGGGGGGGGAAGGCGTGGGGGATGAAAGGAAGTGCATAGAAGATGGGGATAGAAGGCTGCATCAGTATGGAGATGATTTTGATCGCAACTTCACTGTGTGATGATTGTGAGAAAAGATGGTTGGGAAGGGAACAGATGTAAGGGAGAAGCACAGATAAAAGCACGTGGGACTGATGGAGGATGGACCACGCGCAAAGGAGAAACGAGCATACGCAAGTGATGTGGAGAGTGAAGCAGGGATAAGAGCAGTTGTCGTCAGCACCGCACTGCACTCACTGGGATGGTTGTTGAGAGCCCTCAACGCTGCTACAGCGTGCTGATGCTCACTGAACTCAATGAATGCCGCTCCCTTGGATTACGGCTTGCCGTCTCAAGAACAGCACACCACCGCCCTGCACTCAAACCATCGCACAGCACAGCACTGCACAGCACCATGCTTCACTCACTGGGGTGGTTGTTGAGCGCCCTCAGAGCCGTCACCGCGTGCTGATGCTCACTGAACTCTATGAACGCCGCTCCCTTGGACGGCGGCTTGCCGTCTAGGCCCACTCGGTCTGCTTCCCTCATCACCACCTGCAGAAATGAGAGAGAGAGGGGTGCAAATTGATTGGAAGGAGTGCAAAGAGAGGTTAAACATCGTTCCTTTCTTTCTTGCCGTCTAGGCCCACCCTGTCCGTTTCCCTCAGCACCTTCACCTGCATCGAAAGAGAGAAAGATAGAAGAGGGGAGCTAGAAAAATATGAGAAGATCCTCACTTGCTTAACATCACAATAGCAAGAAAAACTAACCCTAACTAATGTACCCCATATGACAAACATAGCCCAAGTGAGGGGTTTCAAACAAAATCAAAACCGTATAGTCACAAGATCAGTCACTAAACAACAAATCTCAGGGTGGATCACAACGTCATCACACAGCCTAGGCAAAAGGGCAACAAGGCCTGTTCAAGAGTTCACCGAGGTATAAGCAAAGAGTACAAACAAAGTAAGTACATAACCCAAGTCTACGCAAAACGGGAACCTGTGTCAACGAGACCTTACTGCACACAACTGTCAGAATCCCAGCCACTAACCACTGGGATAAAAGGGCTTGTTTGTGTGGCGGGTGAGTGCACCTACTGCAGAGATAACTACTACAACGGGAGCTAGACTACAGGCTAGGCACGGGTGCTCGTGTGATCTCTGCGTTCGTTGGTCCTTAGTCGTTTTCCTAGTGCACACACTGCTTGCTAGTTCACGAGGCGATTTGGCAAGAGCTTCACTAGAGAAAGTTGACAGCAATGGTACAAAGAAGTTGGCATGGCAAGACTACATCAGAGCTAGCATTCAGGTCAGTCGACTGCGATCCAGCACGACTTGGTCGACTGCGCTCCAGCAGTGCAAAGTCGACGGCGTGCCAACGTCGCAGGTTGAAGGCGTGCCAAGGCTGCTCCCGCAGAACAGCAGCGCACCAGCTTCGCAGGTGCTCGCAGATGATTGGCGTGCTAAGCCTTGTCACCTGCACAACGCACACACCAAGTCAGCCTGACGCTGACGATTACATCTGATCAGCCACGTCGACCTCGGGATACCACCACCGAGGTCAGACTCGCCAACTTCGCTTGCGCGACCGTCGCACTCCTGCGCAGAACCTTGTCACCCAGGTAACTTGGTCGACCGGGCAACCACGTCGACCAGCTGCTCTTGTACGTACCCGTCGACCTCCCAAGTCGACGACCACCCCAAGTCGACCTCACCAAGTCGACCACGTCCCTGGTCGACCAGATCCAGGTCGACGTCACTCCTGGTTGACCAGCTCCATGTCGACCAGCGCAATTGTCAGCCGACCACCCAAGTCGGCTACCCGAAGTCGGCGTCACCAAGTTGACGCTCAACTACTCGACGCCCTGCTGCTTGGCGTCCTGAGTTGTGGTCGACGTCGGCCCCTCCTACGTCGACCACCAGGTCGACATCACGCCTGGTCGACCTACCACCAAGTCGACCAGCAGGCCTGTTAGCCGTCCACCCAAGTTGGCTGCCCCAAGTTGGCGTCACCAAGTTGACCCCCTCCGTAGGTCGACTAACCAGGTCGACCTCCCTGAAGTCGGCGCCACCCTGAAGTCGGCACCCGTGCAGTGGTCCTCGTGCAGGTCGACCTCCTCGTCAACCAGCTCGCCCACTGCTGCAGGTTGGCTGCTCCCCTCACACCCGACCACGAAGTCGGCTCCGCCCAAGCAAGGACGAGGCCAACACACAACTCCCGTTGACACTCCCCTGCCGCATTCACGCTTGGGCCCCCAGCCCACACGGCAGTACTGCTCGAAGAATAGCCCGTCAACGCGCACCCAACACACAGCACGTCGTCCACCGCACCAGCCATGCAAGAGGGCATGACACCTACTACTGCACTTCGTCAACTTCGTCACCCACGTCGGCCAAGCGCACCTGGGCGATGGCGACGGAGCACCAGTTGAAGGCCGGATAGTGCAGCGCCTTCGTGAGGAAGTCGGCCGGCCGCTTAGTGGTCGGGATGTACCTCAGCGAGAACTTCCAGTGCTTCACCATGTGCTGCAGCCAGGCCTGTCGCCGCTCCATGTGGTTGAATTTGCTCGTCAACCCCATGCCTTCGGCGACTGTGATTGCCGACTTGTTGTCCACCCGAAGGACGGTCGGCTTCCCATCATCCAGCTGCTGGAACTCTGCAAGTAGGAAGCAAAGACGACGTCCCTCCTTGCTGGCTTCCGTGGCCGCAACGTACTCCGACTCGGTGGACAACAACGTCACGCACTTGATGCACTGGCTCGACCAGGCGACTGCGGCCTCTCCGTAGACGAACACGTAGCCGTCCGTGCTCGTCCTGTTCTACTTGTCACTGGCGTCGTCGGCGTCCACGTAGCCGACCAGCTCCAGTGACTCAGGTCCACCAATGAACTTCAGGGCGGTGTCACGCGTGTTGGCGAGGTAGGCGAGGCAGCGGTCGACCTCGCGCCAGTGCTGGTCGCTCCTCACCGTGAGGCCGCTCCCTAGCTTGCTGGCCTAGGCGAAGGCAATGTCCGGCCTCGTCATCGTTGCCGCGAACTGCAGCGAGCCGACCTTCTGCTGGTACTCCTCCTCCTGTCACTCCTGTGCCTCCTCGTTGTCAACACCCACTGGTTCTTCATGATGTTGACCCCCGGCAGGCGTTTTACCAGCTCCCAAGTGCCCATGTTGATGAGGCTGCGGATCTCCTCCTCCATGGCGGCCTTCACTGCCGGGCCCTTCCAACTCGCCAACGCCTCCTTCACCGTCATCGTCGAGATGTCCCAACGATGCTCGAGGTCGGCCAGCATGTCAGGGTCGAGCTCCGAGAACTCCTCATCCTCCTCGGCGTCGTCGTACAACAGGGCGTCGTCATCATCGTCCACGTCGTACACCGTGTTGAAGGCAGCGGGGACGAAGAAGTCCGGCGGCCTCCGAAGTCTGCCCGACTTCCGGGGTTTAGGCCGAACGTCCACCACGTCACTCTTGGTGGACTCCCCGGCGTCCCCTCCTTCGTCACCGTCTTCACTGTCCTTGTCGTCGTGCTGCACCTCGGTCAACTTCCTGGTCGACCTCTCCCCTGTGGTCGGCTCCTCTGCCGACTGCCTGGTTGCCGACTGCTCTGTGGTCGGCGTCACCACTCCCTGCTCCCCTATCGGCTGCTGCCTTGCTGGTGCCTTCTTTGCCGGCTTCACCCAAGTCGGCTGCTCCTCCTCGACCTACTCTTCCCCGACGTCGACTTGCCGCTCGTCACGTCGGCCACCGGCGATGCCCTTGGCCTGCGCCAAAGGCGACGTCCCACTACTCCCCTCATTGCCGGAGGCCGGCACAGGAGTCAGCCCGCGCAGGTCGGCCACGAGGGGAGGGGCAAGGGTCATAGGGGAAGGTGAAAGAGGATGGACGACCTCGGCGTCCTCATCAGCAAGCTCACTGACCTCGGCGAGCAGCGGCAGCGTCGCCGTCGAGGTATCGGTCGACGGGGCGGTCGGCGTCCGACCTGACACCTGCCCGTGCTCCGACTTCCACACCTCCAGCGACATATCCTCGTAGAACACCACATCCAACGTGGTGACCATCCGGTTGGCATCGATGTCGAGGAGCTCCCAGCCCTTGCTGTCTTTTGACACGCCGAGGTGAAGGCCCCACCTGGCCTTCGTTTTCAGCTTCTCACCACGCTGTTGCTCGGGGACAAGGAATTGCGCCATGCAGCCCCACACCCGCGCCATCGACAAGTCGGGCTTCTGTCCGGTCAGCAGCTGGTACGGCATCGTCCCCGGTGTCAACGTTGACCGCTCAAGGCAGTTGCGGACCCAGACGGCCTGCCGTAGAGTGAGGTGCCACAAGTGGTGCTGCACGCCCATGTGCAGAAGCATTGTCTGCACCGACTCCACCACCATCCACATCTCCCGCTCCGCCATGCCGTTCTGCTGCGGGGTGTACGGGCAAGTAAGGTCGTGGACGATCCCCTTGCCGTCCACGAAGTCGGTGAACTTCTTTCCGAGGAACTCCCCTCCTCGGTCGGAGCGAAGCATCAGCACCGACTTGTTCGTCTGCCTCTCCACCAACACCAGCCACTTCTGGAACTCCAGCAGCACATCCGACTTCTTGGCGACTGGCCTCACCCACACGTAGCAGGTCTTGCGGTCCTTGAGCAGCAAGAAGTACAAGCTGCCATCCTTGATAGTCACGCAGAACGGCCTGCACAGGTCGATGTGCACGACGGCCAGCACGTCGTCAGCGTCGGAGCCTTGGTCGGGGAAGGAGTGCCATGCCAGCTTCCCGCCGACGCACGAGACATACGGTGAGTCGGCGCCCAACGCCGACTTGAGGTCCAGCCCAGTGGCGACCTCGTGCTTCGCGGAGCTCCGGATGGTGTCCATGCCGACGTGCGCAAGCCTCACATGCACCCTGTCCGGTGTCGACTTCGTCTTCGAGACGATCCCCCGCAGGGCCACAACCTCCTGCGTGGGCGACATCGACCTCGTTGAGCAGGGATGCAGGTTGGTGCAGAGGACACGCCCGGAGTACGTCACTCGACCGAGCACCTCTCCTGTTGCCGAGACGAGCAGCATCCCGTCGCCGTCCTCCTGTAGCTTCACGCCATGCTCCTTCAGCTGGCCGGAGGACAGCAGGTTTTCCCGGACACTTGGGACGTACAGCACGTCAGGGATGAGCACCTGCTTTTTGGCCTCCCCTTGCAGGGCGACGGTGCCGCGGCCCTGGACGTCCTGCAGCACCCCATTAAAGCCACGCACGTGCTTGATGGAGCCGCTCGGCTGCAGGTCGACGAAGAATTCCTTCGTCCCCATCAGGTGGTGGGAGCAGCCGCTGTCGAGCAAAACCACCACCGGGTTCGCCTGCACAGCTGCCGCCATCGCCTGGAAGTCCTTTCCTGCCTCCGGCGCCAGCGAGACGATCGGCTCCACGACGCCGGCCAGCGAGCACGACGCCGTCTTGTCGTCCCGCCCCTTGCCGCCAGCAAAGGAGTCGTCCTTCGCCGAAGTCGACGTCTTGGTGGACTGCTTCTCCTTGCGTGGCTGGCTTCCCTTGGCGTCGTCGTCTTCGGAGTCACTGTGGTCGGGGCACTCGAAGGAGAGGTGTGCCTGCAATGATGAGTCTGGACATGCGGTCGTCAAATTCCATCATCCTTGCAGCACGCGCCAAGGTGGGTGATTGTAATAACGTGTGTGATTGTATGGAAGTGTGAGTGCACCAAGTCACCTAGTAGTTTTAGCCAGCAGCAGCAGCAGCGAGCCTGCCATGATGAGTCTCGACATGCGGCCATCAGATGCCATCAACCTAGCAGCGCGCGCCAAGGTGGGTGGTTACAACAATGGGCGTGCGTGGGACTAGTGGGGTCGTAACGATGAGATACGGTGGCAAAGAATGGTAGATACATCAACATGAAAAGCACAAACCAGAATCAGTGAAGAATCAGTGAAGAATCAGTGCAGTGGTATGGCCAGGGAGCCGGGGGCAGGGACAGGAGGCAGAAGGCAGGGGGCAGGGATAGGAGGCACGGGGCAAAGGGCAGGGACAAGAGGCAGGGGGCAGGGGGCAGGGCTGTGGGACTGGGGTTGGGGGCTCGGCGGGTGGGGGCTAGGGGCAGGAGGCAGGGGCGGAGGGCAGGGGAAGGGTGCAAGGGCAGGTGGTAGCTTGGACACAGACTTGGGCAGGTCTTGCTCTTTTCAGCAGGATGTTCCCATCCTGCATCTCCATTGCATCAAGCGCTTATTCAGGTGGGTTGTTGTTTCATGTGCCGATTCAGGTGCGGAAATCCCTGGCAGTGGCGGACGGATTGCAGATAGTGGGGATGGTGCGGTCGGCAGTAGCACCTGGGCATAGCGGGCGGCTGCTGAGAAGACAGCAGAGAGTGGTGCTGACGTCAAAGGACAAGTGAGTGGTGGGATGCTGACGTCAAAGCATACGGTGCTGCCTGAATAAGAGTATGTGAAGCTGATAGTAGGTGTTGAGTGAGGAGGAGACAAGACACGTTCCCTCCTCAGAGCAACCAAACAAAAGAAAGCTATTTTTCATTCTCGTTCCCTCTCTCCTCATCCTCTCCCTCCTCCTTCCCGTCGACTTCCCTGCAGGCCATATCTTGAGGACCAGTCACTGGCGGACGAGTTTGCCCTCGTGAGGCTATTGGAGGAAGCAGCACATCTTGAACTAATGGCACCAACTCTGCACCCTTTTTTGCTTGCCTCTCTCTCCTGCCCCCCTCTCCTCATTTCATCTTCCTCCAGACCTGATCTCGAGGACCTGTCACTCGCGGACGAGTTCGGGCTGGTGAGGTTGATGGGCCTGGCAGCATGACCTGGCCGGGGGTGTGAAGGTGGGCGATAGCTTCTGGACCATTGGTGAGTTGTAGTCCTAGTTTACCCACTGCATCATCCGCCCTTCGTCACTTCAAACTTGCCCTTCGTCACTTCAAACTTTTTTATCTCTTTTGTTCGCGCACTCCCTTTATGGTCTTCTCGCATTGATAAGTAGCGTTGCTATCCCATATCCGTGTTCGTTAAGGGTTTTTTTTATACAAAATGTTCCCATGCACCTCAGTTTCTCCCTTTAAAAGGCGAGCAAGTCAGGCAAGGCCTCGGGCGTTAAAGGGGCCTGATTGGCTTTTCCTCCTCTCCTCCCATCTTTGCATGCCTTCTCCTCTTCTCCCTTACCTGATTTGCTTTGCACGGCATTTCCACTCCTCCAGGAATTACCGCGTCCCACAGAGGGCACTGAGCTCCACATCTCATTGCAAAAGGCCGAATGAGGCAAGCCATGGCCAGAAGCCAATCCAAGGGCATAATCTGGATGCTTTCTCTACCTCTTTTTCATTTCTCTGCATCCCATACAGCGCTCTGAGCTCCACATTTCGTTGCTGAAAGTGGAGCGAGGCAAACCGTGGCTGGGCGGCGGCGCAGAACGGGCATAGTCTAATGCTTTCTCCTCCCCTTCACTTCACCTCTTTACATCCCACAGAGGGCGCTGAGCTCCACATCTCGTTGCAAAAGGCAGAGCGAGGCAAGCCGTGGCCGGGCGCAATCAAGGGGCACGCTCTTGATGCCTTCTCTGCGGACCAGGAGTCGAGACGGCTCATGCTGAAGCAGTTTCAGATAGAGGTGGGTGGGTAATCACAGGTAGGCACGAGCAGAAGGCACGAGTGTGGACGGTGTGGGTTGGAGTTATCTGTACTCAAGGTCTCAGTCCCGGTTCAGTCGGGGCAGAGCCTGGATGCTTTCTCTGCAAATCAGGAGTCGAGACGGCTCATGCTGGAGCAGTTCCAAATAGAGGTGGGTGGGAGCAATTTTGATAGAGATTGCTTGGGATATAGGCTCCAGAGCGCTCTCAGAAAGAGGCGGATGGGTGCAATCACTGGACACAGTCTCGGTTCGTTCTCTGCGGACCAGGGGTCCAGACGACTCTTGATGAGCGATTTTGATAGAGGTGGGTGGACAAAGGTTGGTTGGCACGGGCAGGAGGCATAGTGTGGGCGCTGTGGGGGATATCTGTAGTGAATGGTACAGTCCAGGCGCAATCAAGGGGCGCAATGTTGGTGCTTTCTTTGCAGACCAGGGGTGCGGAAGGCTCATGCTGGAGCGATTTTGTTTTTTTTTTCACTCAAACTATCTGTCAGCTTCACTACACATCTTGTCAGCTTTTCCTTTTGATTCTGCGCATATATTGCAGGATGCCTTTACTTTCGCTTGCTCTTATTCTTCACAACCCTCCTGTGTGCCCTCTGTTTGCGTTGCTCCTGTGTTGTCCCCTACGCATTGCAGAATCCAGGGTTTGACTTTCCAGGTGCAGAGCTCACAGATTTGGCCAAACTTGAATGCTGAGTCTCCACATCAGAAATTCCCCTGTGCGCCCTCTGCTGTTTGAGTTGCTGCTTCTGTCTTGGTCCCCTCCCCACGCATTGCAAAATCCTGGGTTTGACTTCTCAGGGGCAGAGCTGACAGGATCCTGCCCCGACCCAGCAGCGTTTGCTGGTGGCATGCAGAGGCAGTAATTGGTTAGCAGACTTTCTTGGTGGCATGAAGAGGCAGTGATTGGCTAGCAGCATTCCTTGGTGGCATGCAAAGGCAAGGCAGTGATTGGCTGCACAGCATTCGTCACAACAATGGCTTACTGAGCATCTACAGTAGAAATGTGATGTGAACGTTGATGCATAGCTAATGCAGTAGTTTCACAGGCAGACCGTTTTCACAAAAGCACTCCATCAGTGCAATAAAACATTGAATAAAACTCATTAGTCAGGCTCCTTTTGTCTGCCCACACGTTGGCGTGAGCCAAACAGATGATTTCAACCTACCTACTAGTTTTGTTTTGAACAAATGTTTAAGCCGAACTCATTGCATTTCAAGTTGGGTTGGCCTTCACGATTTTGCATATCCAAGACAATTACGCAGGCTGCATACTAGTAATACATAATGACTATATAAGTGTATAACATAACAAACAAAGTGTAAATCATGTGCACACTCCACTCAAACACTCACACTCACACACACATACGCACAGACATGCACGCGCAGGTGAGCACACACACATACACACACACACACACACACACACACACACACACACACACACACACACACACACACACACACACACACACACACACACACACACACACACACACACACACACACACACACACACACATAAACACACACACACACACACACACACACACACACACATCAGAGGCTGTATAAGAGAGGTAAATCTAACTAGCCGCAAATGAGAAATCCTATGGGCCATGGCAGTACTTTGATGCCCATCACTCCCCTCCCCTGGCCGCATCAAGCTTCTCTATAGGCATCACTTCACCGGCAGACTCCATTCTCCGTTTGTCTTCCGTAGAAGCATTATTTCGAACTGGAATATTGTATTGCTAGCCTTCATATAAGAATCTCCACAAGTGTAATGATTAGCGGACACACATGAAGGAGAGAATGTCGGTTGTTGCTGGTCTGTTGGGTGACGCACAAAGAAGCAGGCAAATGCAGGGAAACGTAATTGGTAATTGGACTCAAAAACTGGGTTTGCATGGGTTAAAGCAAGAATGAGAAGCAGTAAAGACACTGGAAGAGAGCAAACAGATACATGGAAAAGCATTAGATCGTGTGCTTGACTTACGAGACGCCCACTGTAGTGATGCTGGTCAGTGACAGGTAAGAGAGTGTAGCGATTGCGCCAACGCAGTTTGGATAATGATAAAAGATAATTTTCTTGCAATCTCTAGCTCCTCCGGGCGCTTGGTCCACATGCCAGTATGAACGGTGAATGGTACCAATTTGCTTAGGAACGTTGGTGCATGCGGTGTAGTTCAAGCGCGTGGTGTAGGTGTAGGGTGATAAGCCGTAAGAAAGTTTGGAATATAAGGTGAAACTTGCGGAGGAGACCCGTTGGGGCAGCTCCTAGAAGACAAACAAAATGTGGGAGAGTGGAAAATCGGGGCATGGGGTTTGGTATGAGGTTTGACAAAAATGTATGCAGCATTGTCTGACTAATGATGCAAGCACAGCTGGTCAGGCCTCCACTTTCAATTCAAAATCCTCAACTGCCAAATAATTGGTCAGTCTTGAATGCAAACATAATGGTCTTACTGCGGATGCAACCATATGAGGTCATGCCATAGCCAGTAGGACAGACGCAGTAAGGAGCCTTTCTGGTTAACGAGACAAGTGTGCATGTGGCTAGATTCGGACAGTTCCCGCAGGTAGCAGGCCCTGGTGAGTATGGGGTAGAGAAAAGGAGGGAATATTCTAGCATTAGTGTAACATTAGTGTAATTGCACTAAATGTCGAACAGATAACAGCAGGCAAGCACAGGGGACAGCACAGTGCAATGTGTAATAAAAAGAATACAACATGCGTGGTGCTGTATAAACGAACTGGTTACTTGAGGGCAAAATGAGAGGGGGGCGGGAAAAAAGGGAGGGGGCTATATCAATAGTCATTGATTGTTTTAAAGAGAGGGGAGAAAAGCAAAAGGGAGAGAGGATGGAGTGAGAGCTGGAAGAGGGAGGGAGGGGGAAGGGGAGGTGGGGGTGGGTCGAGGGTGGGGAGGAAAGGAGGCTAGGGGGGTTTGGGGGGAGGTTCTAACAAACGTGAGAACATTACATACCAACGCAATCGCCATAAAGCCGTCTGTAGCCTGATTTGCATGCGCGGTGTGCCGTGCCATCTGCATCTTTCCAACAAACCCCCGTTAACGGAATCCACCCAATAAAAAGGCAATTATCTGGGGGAGAAGAGGGGGGGAGAGCCGGAGAGGGGAAGGGGGAGGGGGGCGGGAATGTCACTGAGTGTGGGGCATGTGTGGAACAAGAGAACAAGAGCGACAGAGGGGACAGCAGAGAGGATGCACAGATGCAGGCTTGCCATAGGTGGAGAGGGTTGAAGGACGAGAAAGAGGGAGCGTGAGGAAACCTAGAGCAGCAAAACACACAAGGACACAAAAGCATACGTAAACACACAGCAACACACAGCAACACACAGCAACACACAGCAACACCCAGCAATACACAGCAGCACACAGCAGCACACAGCAACACACAGCAACACACAGCAGCGCACAGCAACATGCAGCAACACGCAGCAACACGCAGCGACACGCAGCAACACGCAGCAACACGCAGCAACACGCAGCACCACGCAGCAACACGCAGCACCACACAGCAACACGCAGCAACACACAGCAACACGCAGCAACACGCAGTAACACGCAGCACCACACAGCAACACACAGCAACACACAGCATCCTTACCCTTGCACGTCCTGGTATCGCTCTTCAGCGTGTAGCCAACGTCACAAACACAAGACGCCTCCCCCAACGCGTTCTTGACACAGTGACCATGCGCGCTACATGCTTTCAGTATACATGTGTCTGCCACGGGGGGAAGACGCAACAGAAAGAAGTGTTAGGACAATATAAGAAATGAGGAGAAGAAAGTGGAACTGCGAGTAGAAAGCGCACTATTTCACCACACCATGCAGCCATGGTAACCTGCCCACGTCATGCCATTCTCTGCAGCACACAAAACGCATCCTCTCAGCTTGTATGACCCAGCACGAAGCCACAAACAGATTCTTCATGCATTGCAGCACGGCACTGACCAACACAGCACGACACTGACCAACACAGCACGGCACTGACCAACACAGCAGGGCACTGACCAACACAGCACGGCACTGACCAACACAGCACAGCACTGACCAACACAGCACAGCACTGACCAACACAGCACGGCACTGACCAACATAGCCATCCTCGGTCATGGCGTAGCCCCAGTTGCAGTGACAGACGGCGAGGGACTCCTCCTTCTCACAGTATGCGTTCTCCCCGCAGTCCATTATCGAGCATGAGTCTGTCAGGTTCATATCACACAGCATGAAAGAATACGTTTGGGAATTCTCAAGAGTGAGAGACGGCGAGAGACTTCTCCTTCTTACAGTACGCATTCTCCCCGCAGTCCATTATCGAGCACGAGTCTGTCATGTTCACATCACACAGCATGAAAGAATACGTTTGGGAATTCTCAAGAGTGAGAGACGGCGAGGGACTCCTCCTTCTCACAGTACGCGTTCTCCTCGCAGTCCATTATTGAACACGAATCTGTCAATAGATGGAACAGGGAGCAAGAACGACAGAGTGAGGACAGGGAAGTGAACTGCCTGCATGCATGCGCAAGAGGACTTGGTTGCAACTAGGAAGGTCGAACAAGAGGCAGCAAATTGGGCACTTGCAACACGGGTGTGACTTCCGAGGAACGGAAGCAGCGGGGATGAGTGATTTGGGCAGAGACACTCACGAGAGTAAGACGCGTTGGGCATGAGCCTGAGGCCCCTCTGGCACACACAGTTCGCCCAGCCTCCCTTGCTCTTGAGGCAGTTGGCGTTGGGGCCGCATTTGCGTACCACGCACGAGTCTGCACGCAAGCACGAGGGGAAAGACAAGCCCGTAAGGGCAGAACAAGGCATGTCCTCATTTGCCATCACAATTTGCGACGCACCAACACCAAATCTAGAGGACTGCACACAATGCAGCTGCCACAAAGACTGCAGTGGAGCAATGCTGCAGTAGTAGCTGTAACGCGGATTGCAGATATCAAGTAAGGCCATAAGGCTGCAGAGGAGCAATGCTGCAGTCACTCTTTCCAACAGCACCCACCAACGCAGTTGCCGTCTGCGTCCCTCTCTTCATCCGCTGGGCAGGGGCGGTTGACAGCAGAATTGTCTGCGAGAAGCGATGGGAGGAGGGAATAAGTTGGGAGAGTTGAAAGGATGAGCTGCAGGTGAAAGGATGGCAGAAAGGTAGACGGTGTTGAAAGGCACTGTCAGAGCAAAAGGAGAGAAGCACAGCAGCAAACAGCAGCCTTACCGTGGCAAGACTTGCCATCATCCCGCAGCGTGAAGCGAGGGTCACAAACAAAGGACGCCGCCCCATTCTCGTCCTGCACGCACTGACCGTTCTCACCACACTCCTGGAGCACACATGTGTCTGCCAGGGGAGCGAGAGCAGCGGAAACAAGAACAAAACAGCAGAAACAGCAGTGAATGCAAAGGGAATCGGATGGCACACAGCAGCACATTTATAGCAGCAGATGGCATCAGAAGCGGCACACAGCACATCAGCAGCACCATCAGCAACACATCAGCAGCACATCAGCAGCACCTTAGCAGCACCTCAGCAGCACCTCAGCAGCACCTCAGCAGCACCTCAGCAGCACCTCAGCAGCACATCAAAAGCACCTCAGTAGCACCTCAGCAGCACCTCAGCAGCACCTCAGCAGCACCTCAGCAGCACCTCAGCAGTACCTCAGCAGCACCTCAGCAGCACCTCAGCAGCACCTCAGCAGCACCACAGCAGCACCTCAGCAGCACCTCAGCAGCACCTCAGCAGCACCACAACACACAGCAATAGCTACCTGTGCATGTCTTGCCGTCTGCCTCCAGCCCAAAGAAAGGGTCACAAACACAGGACGCCACCCCCTGCTCATCCTTCACGCACTGTCCGTTCTCACCACACGCCTGGAGCACACACGTATCTGGAAGAGGAAGAGTTAAAGGGGACAGCAAGCATTAGAATACAGCAGTGTCATAAGGATCAAATCAGATATTACTAGAATCCAGCACCCTGAACCAAATCAGTACAGCACGGATAAGTAGCACTGACCAACACAGCCGTCCGCAGTCTTTTCGGATCCAGTGTTGCAATGACAGGAGGAGATTCCTTGATCCTCTTCATAGTACCCGTTCTCCCCACAGTCCTCCGCAGTACACAGATCTGCCAGGTTTATAGCACGAGAGGTTAGACAGCAAAGTAAGCTGGGGGATAGTGAAAAAGAGAAGTTGGAATGCCCACAGGATGCTGACAGGCGGATTCAACCGAGAAGGCTTGAACGAGAGGCAGCAATGGCACCACTGTGTCATGTACAACGCCGACTTCGAGCAGCAGATAGCCTTGGGGTGAGCAATTTTGCCGGGTCAGCCTAGGGTGGGCCACATTTTGCACCCTGAGGGTGAGTGAGATATGGGAAGCAGAAAGGGTGGGTGTAGCCACTCACGAGCGCAGGACGCATCGGGCAGCAGCTTGAAGCCCCTTTCGCAAACGCAGTCCGCCCATCCCGCCTGGCTCTTCAAGCACCTCGCGTTGGTGCCGCAGCTGTGCACCGTGCACGAGTCTGCACCCAGGAATGTGGGGGTGAGACAGGAAAGTGGGGCTCAAACATGTTTGGGGCTGAAGCAGCATACAGTTATGCCAGGAGTGCGTTGGAAAAAAATCAGACATAGTAGACCGAATGCCGATGACGGTGAAGCTTTAACGTGAAGTGCAGATTGAATGAGGTGGTGGCGGACCATTTCTGTTGCATTCACAGCACCCACCAATGCAGTTGCCCTGAGCGTCCTTCACGTAACCCACTGAGCACTTGATGCTGGTGGCAGTTGGCAGGCGAATGGCCACAGCAGCCCTGGGTGCATAGGCTGGCAGAAACAAGAATGGGACACTTAGAGAAGTTAGTCAGGCCGACGACTCACCAATGAGAATCATGTTCTGACATGTATGTGCAACAACAACACACGTGCAACAATGTGTAGACAATGCAGGTGAGGGACAACCCTAAACCGAACAATGCGCTGACTGATACAATAACTGTTCACAAGGTGAGAATGAGCATACCTGAGAGCATGAGAGCAGCCAGTGCGGCAGCAAATGCAAGGCCAGAGCCGCGACGTCTCATCCCAGTCATGGCTGATCCCGAGTTTATCAAAGCTACGATGACAATGAAGTTAAGCCCAAAGGTGAGCCAGGAGAGATAGAAGTGCTTGTTAGTAGGAACGATGGAAAAGAATGATGTGCTGACTGGGGATGGCTCATCCCTGAAATACTTTCTGCCCAGTCCCGCCTCCTGCCGGGTGCGCGGTTGAACTCCGCCCTTCTGCCGCCCATCCGCGGGTGTCAAAGAGTTTACTTTCTGTCATCACGTCACGTATACTCTGACGTGGCGTGCCTATGCTGCCTTGGTCTCCAACGCGGATTAGAACTTGCAACTTTGCGAGAATAGGGCCCGCAAGATAAAAAACGACTATAGTGACGATCCCAGATCTGACGTGGACTACTTCACAAATGTGACTCAGCTCCAGCATCAGAGAAAACGAGCGAGATTGGTGGGCGAGTGGTGAGTGTTATCGCTAAATACTTCCTGCCCAGTTCCGCCTCGTGCCGGATGCGGTTGAAATTCCGCCCTTCCGCCCGCCATCTGCGGGGTGCCAAAGAGATTGACTTTCTCACATCACGTCACGGTATGATGAAGCGCGCCTATGCCGCCTTGGACTAGAACTCGCAGAAAATGACACCTCGCAAGTGAACATCCCAGATCTGACGTGGATTACTTAACGAATCTGACTCATCTCCAGCATCGCAGAGTAGACGAGCGGGAATTGGTGAGCTTGTGTGGGTGTTTATCTGTACAGTTAAACACCAGTATGTGGTGTCGTGCTCACGAAAGCTTGCAACCTGGATCCCAGCGATGAAAATGAGACGAGTAAATAGTACAAGCTCCATTTCACCGCTGGAATGTGCTGCAACGCTGGCTTGCATTCCCCATACTGAGTTGCCATCCGAACCTGCATACCGTACATGCCAACATGGCATTGCGTCTGGGTCGCAGGCTCGGTCAGATGCTTGGGTGGTGGTGTGCATACGCAAGTTCCGACTGATTTCCGACGTCTGGTGTACAAAGATTCTGACTGTTCACAAAGGATATTCGGGATACTGTGTGCTTGAACTGGATAATACATACGAACAGTGAAGAAATGACGTCATCCGCGCATGATTACCCAGGCAAGCGAGCGGGAAAAGTGACGTCAGACGGCCACGCGGGCCACCCGCTCCGAAGTCCCTCCTAGTCTGAAGGTGGCCCTTGGGAGCTCCGAAGTTCCTTCAGGCCGACAACAGCCTAGGTTTCATCCGGGTTACAAATCGGCCCATTGGACCATGTGTTGCGCGGAACTCGAGGGGAACTCTGTTTCCGCGTTCGCGCAACACGTGTCACGATATGAAATGTCGTAAACAACTGAAGTGTCGGAGCATCAGTGGTCGACGACAAAATTCAGGGTCATGATCACGCAGACAGTTACGAGATGCAGTTGCAGACTCATTTTAAGCTGATCCTATGGCTATCAATTTCCGTGATAGGTGTGCGAAAGAAGATATGACGCTTTACGACCGCTGACGAGGGCGAGTAACTATTTCGTCAAGACCTTGTGTGCAGGCATCCCCGCAAAATACATTTCGTGTCAGAGAATTTCACCTTCTGCCACAGCATTCTGAGCGCCCACAGGCGTGGGAATGAAAATCCCTGATTACATTTATCGCTACAAAGAACGAGTTCACCCACGTGAAATCGTTGTCAGAATGTTATTGTTCTCTAGCCTGCAGTGGGGTACTCTATAGCGAGTACAACCCCTTAGGGTTTCCTATATGTATCCTGCTGCTTTCTAGTGAAACCCCTCCTTTCTTCAATTCTCGCTTGCCTAGCTAGGGTTCTCCTAGCTATGGCTCCTCATTCCTCGCCTCTATCTCAACATGCTATCAGAGCGGTTACGTTCTTGGCCTGTGGGCCCCACTACTGCTTCCACTGCTACTGCTACTCTGTCTGCTGCACGCCCCGTGGCGTGCGACTCCTGGGTTTTCAGCCCGCCGTGCGCCCCGAGGCGCGCGGCGGTTTTCTGCCCGCCGTGCGCCCGGAGGCGCGCGGCGGTTCTCTGCCCGCCGTGCGCCCCGAGGCGCGCGGCGGGTTTCTGCCCCGTCACTCGACGCGTCGCCCCCGGGAGGCGCTGCGACGGGCGACGGGGACCCGCGCGTCGCCCCCCGTCGCCCGTCGTGGCCTGCGCGCGGCCCGTACAGCCGGCGCGCGGCCCGTACGGGCTGCGCCAGGCCCGCGCGCGGCCCGTACGGGCTGCGCCAGGCCCGCGCGCGGCCCGTACGGGACGCGCCAGGCCCGCGCGCGGCTCGGGCCACCTGCGCGCGGTTCGGGCGGCTGTGCCAGGCCCGTGGGCGGCCCGTTCCTCGCTGCCCCTGCCCTCCCCACTGTCCCCCGTGCTTCTACTGGCGCCCCACCCCTCCTACAGCCCGTTCTCCTGGATTAGGGTTTGGGGGTGGCGACTATGGGGGTGTCGGCTGTGACTTCCTCCACCTGCTCCTCCTCCTCTTCAGTCTCCCACTGCTGCAGCTGCCGCTGAGGGGGGTGGATGTGGGAGTGGAGCCGTCGGAGTGGTACTTGGGGGGTGACGGGGGAATGGAGCTAGGGTGAAGCAGTGGGTCTGTGGGGGGTGTGTGGGACAGTTTCGGGAGGTTGAGCGGAGGCTGCCGTCTTGTCGTCAGCAGCACCTGTAGTCCGGGGCGCTGTCCCGGTAGCCCAGTGAGCTCGTCGCTGCGCCAGTCGCCTGTGGGTCCGTAGCTCCTGCCGCTCGTCTTAGCCGCGGAGCCAGTTACTCCTGTAGTCCGGGGCGCTGTCCCGGTAGCCACTGTGCTCTCCACTCCTGTTGCCCGTGTGTCTGCAGCTTCAGCAGCCGCCTCCTATCTCCTCTCCTCTCACAGTCCCTCCTCCTCCTCACTTGCCCGCTGTGTTAGCCTCTAGCTTTACTTATATTTCTGAACTACTTCTATGCTTGCTTGCTGTGCTGATTACACCCCACTTTGGCTAGGGGGGTGTGTCAGAATGTTATTGTTCTCTAGCCTGCAGTGGGGTACTCTATAGCGAGTACAACCCCTTAGGGTATCCTATATGTATCCTGCTGCTTTCTAATGAACCCCCTCCTTTCTTCAATTCTCGCTTGCCTAGCTAGGGTTCTCCTAGCTATGGCTCCTCATTCCTCGCCTCTATCTCAACAATCGTCAATGTGAATGACAAAATCCCCAAAACCGTCTAAGGAACACCTCCCAGACGTGCAGACCAGCTCCCGCGTGAGAAAGAGAAAACTAGAACTTACCGTTTTCCAACCCATGCAACATACTCATCGCACGGAATCACCTGTCTGCTGCTGACACGAAAACAAAAACCCGAAAAAAAAAAAAAAAAAAATCACTACGTTCGTGAACGCATGACCTGCGAAACAATCGGGCTACTGTACACTGTATTTGCAGGGGAACCACCGACTCTGCGGCACATTCACGTGCCAGCACGGAACTGTGCGAATTTGTACTGTAGAGTTCCAGCTCGTTTTGTATTGTTTTCGCACCCCTCGAAAGTTTCGCGCAGGAATATTCGCGCTGTTGCTGAGAGAGCTCAAGATAAAGATAAGCAAAAGCTATATATCCGCGAAGTCACGGGCGATATTCACCACCAAAACGAATCGTGCCATGAATTCTGGGGCAAAGGCAAGTGCGTGAAGAAGTTTTCGCGGTGGTGTTTCGGTCAAAGTTTTCACCACCGACATCCGCAGCTAGTTTGCGGCAGCACGGTTCGTACATTTCATGTTCCGAAAGCAAAAGTATCGCGGGCGAAAACTGTCAAACTTATATCCTATGCTATAGTCTGTGTAGGTTGTAGTGGGGTAGACAATATGGGGTACAACACTTCTAGGTTTTCCTACTTGTACCCACCTCCTTGCTAGTTCATTCAATCCTCAATTCTCACATGGTATAGAGCAGGTTCCCTAGTGGGAACTTCCTAGGGCCCACCACTGAACATCGATTTTTTTCCTGCCCTGAGATCGAGTCGCCCTTGACTGAGGCGCGCCCTATGTGCCGCCCTCCCCTTAGCGACCCGTCGTGCCGCCCATAGCGGCCCTCCCCCTCTCTCACAGCCCCTCGCGACCCCGTCGCCGTCCTCCTAGCGGATCGTCGCGCCGCCCTCAGCGGCCCCTCCTCCACGGCCCCGTCGCCGCCCTATCGCGGCCCCGTTGCCGCCCTCACGCGGCCCCGTCGCCGCCCTATCGCGGCCCTGTTGCCGCCCTATCGCGGCCCCGTTGCCGCCCTATCGCGGCCCCATCGCCGCCCTCTCGAGGCCCCGTCGCCTCCCTCTCGCGGCCCCGTCACCGCCGTTCGCGGCCCCGTCGCCGCCCGTCACGGCCCTGCAGCCGCCCCTCGCGGCCTTGTCGCCGCCCTCTCGCGACCGCGTCGGCGCCCTCTAGCGGCCTCCTCGCCGCCCCTCAGCGGCCCCACTACCGCTCCTAAGCGGCCCCGTTGCCGCCCCTAAGCGGTCCCGACGCCGCCTCCTACGCGGCCTCGACGCCGCCTCTACCGAGCCGCCCAGCAGCAGAGCCGCCGAGCCGCCCGACAGCCGAGCCGCCCAGCAGCCGAGCCGCCGAGCCGCCCAGCAGCCGAGCCGCCTAGCAGCCGAGCCGCCCAGCAGCTGAGCCGCCGAGCCGCCCAGCAGCCGAACCGCCGAGCGGCCCAGCAGCCAAGCCACTCAGCCGCTACCAGTCCTACCGACGCGCCCCGGCCCTACTTACTCGTACTGGTGAGCCCACTCCTTGCTAGACCTCTGCAGTCATGGCTACCCCCAGTGTTCTTTCCTTTGACACTGAGGGCCGTGCTGTTGACTTTGAGGTCTGGGTCGATGACCTCCAGCTGTTCCTCCAGTGCGATAGGGCAGACGGCCTCTCTGTGTTCGACCTCACCTCTGGTGCCTCCCCTGCCCGTCTGCTACTGCTGACAGCACTGTTCGCTCACAGTGGGCGACACGCGATGCTGCTACCCATCTTGCTGTGCGTCGCCACTTACCGACCACTGAGCGTGCACACTTTAGCCAGTGGAAGAGTGCTCAGACCTTGTACGGCGCTGTAGTTGCACGCTACTCTTCCCCTGCCACTGCTGCACTGAGCCGCCTCATGCTACCGTACCTCTTCCCTGACCTTGCTGCCTTTCCCACAGTCGCTGACCTCATTACGCACCTCCGCACTAGTGACACTCGCTACCGCGGTGCGCTTCCTGCTGAGTTCTGCGCCAAGAACCCCCCCCCCATGTACATCACCCTATACAACATAGTCACCCGGCTCCCTGACTCTCTTCGCTTAGTCAGGGACCACTTCCTCTCAGTTTGCCCCACCACTCTCACCGTTGACCTCCTCGAGGAGCGCCTCCTAGCAGCAGAGAAGAGCATAATTGCAGTAGGAGCCTCTCGTGGTGACCCTCGCACCCCCGTCTTTGAGGGGTGTTCCCCCTCCCCCCTCTTGCCCTCTGTTGCTTCTGCTGCTGCTGCCGACCTCGTTGGTTTCTACGGGGTCGGTGCTGCGTCTGCCCTTGGCGGGAGACGCCGCACCGGCAAGGGCAAGGGGGGCGAGGAGCTGGAGGGGCTAGCGGGGGCAGTGGAGGTGGTGGTGGAGGCAGTGAAGGGGGTGGGGGTGGTAGTGGGAGTGGTGGCGGGGGTGGCGGCGGCGATGGCAGCAGTGGAGGCGGCGGAGGCGGCGGTGGTGGCGGAGGGA
Organism: Closterium sp. NIES-65; assembly: GCA_948144175.1. Taxonomy (NCBI): domain Eukaryota; kingdom Viridiplantae; phylum Streptophyta; class Zygnematophyceae; order Desmidiales; family Closteriaceae; genus Closterium; species Closterium sp. NIES-65. The sequence goes on along the minus strand of CANXME010002309.1, from coordinate 32,118 downwards.
GCGGAGGCGGCGGAGGTGGCGGAGGCGGCGGAGGTGGCGGAGGCGGCGGAGGCGGTGGCGGCGGCGGCGGTGGAGCTGGTCGCGACTCTGCGCAGAGGAGTGGGTCCGGTGGTGGTCCGCGCCAGCAGCAGCAGCGCGGTCGTGAGACCCTGTCCCCTCAGCAGCTTCGTGAGTGGTACGCTGCACGTCAGCGCGGTGGGGGTACTGGTCCCTGTACCTACGTCCTCCGTACCGGCGACCGTGCTGGTGAGCAGTGCGGGGGGCCGCACTCCACCCAGCAATGCTTTGGCCGCCTGACGGACGCGTGGCGTCACCAGTTCCCTGAGGCGTCAAAGATCCCTCGCTGGGGAGATCTGTCTAGGGCGGGGGTTGCCATCTTTGATCTTGACTATGATGCTATCCTTGCTACCATGTATGCTGTGACTACTAGTGTTGAGGGTGATTGTTACCTGTGTGTACCGCCTGACCCGGGCATTGAGGCTACTGCTCTAGGTGCTGGTGAGGCTGCTGCTCTAGGTGCTAGTGCGTCTGGTGCCCCAGGTTCTAGTGCGTCTGCTGCCCCAGGTGCTGGTGAGTCTGCTCTCTTAGGTACTACGTCGGCTCAGGCCTTACACACCTTCACCCTTGACTCGGGTGCGTCCCGCTCTTTCTTTCGAGACCGCACCACGCTTACGCCGCTCAGGCGGCCGATTGCAGTCTCCCTGGCGGACCCCTCTGGGGGTCTTGTCCTTGCTAGCTTCTCCATTGTCTTACCGCGCCCGGCAGCCCCCTCTGGCACCCTGTCAGGTCTCTACCTCCCCTCGTTCTCTACGAACTTGGTGAGTGGAGCGGACCTACAGGATAGGGGGGTTGACCAGTTCACTCCTGCGAGTCAGCGGGTGACCCACTACACGTGTGCTCGGACAGACCGACACTTGGCCACGTTCACCCGTCGGCCAGGGTCGAGCCTGTACACCCTTACTACTGAGTCTCCTCCGGCTGCTGAGTCTCGCCAGGTAGCTGCGTCGAGTCAGGTGTTTGCTGCAGCGTCCAGGTCTGGTCCTGAGTCTGCTCCCTGGTCTCTCCCTCCCCTACCTCCGGGGCCTGGCCCTACCTGCGTCCCCTGCCTTTAGGGGCGACAGCGCGCCGCCCCTCACTCCTCCGAGTTTTCTCTGATAGAGGCTCCGCTGCAGACTCTCCACATGGACGTGTGGGGCCCCGCCCGCGTCTGTGGACAGGGGCACGAGCGTTACTTCCTGTTGGTGGTTGACGACTACTCGCGTTACACCACAGTCTTCCCCTTGCGCAGCAAGGGTGACGTCACTGAGGTGTTGATCGACTGGATCCGCGCAGCTCGTCTCCAGCTCAGGGAGAGTTTCGGCTCGGACTTTCCTGTTCTGCGTCTGCACTCTGACAGAGGCGGGGAGTTTTCCTCTGCCCGTCTGGGAGTCTTCTGTCGGGCACAGGGCATCGGCCAGACCTTCACGCTTCCGGCCTCTCCACAGCAAAATGGGATTGCTGAGCGCCGCATTGGCATGGTCATGGACGTCGCTCGTACGTCCATGATGCATGCGGCTGCCCCCCATTTTCTGTGGCCGTTTGCGGTTCAGTACGCAGCACATCAGCTCAACCTTCAGCCCCGGGTCTCCTTGCCAGAGACCTCCCCCACCTTGCGGTGGACAGGGAAGGTTGGCGATGCGTCTGCGTTTCGGGTCTGGGGATCTCGGGCGTTTGTCCGCGACTTGTCTGCGGACAAGGTGTCCCCCCGTGCTGTTCCCTGCGTCTTCCTTGGCTTCCCCCCTGACGCGCGTGGTTGGCAGTTTTACCACCCCACCTCGCGCCGTGTTCTGTCCTCCCAAGACGTCACCTTTGACGAGTCGGTGCCTTACTACCGTCTCTTCCCCTACCGCACTGCGCCCCTCCCCCCGCCGCCGCTCTTCCTTGCACTAGGTCCTCCCCCGGTAGACCCCCTCCCCCCTCAGGGTCCTGCCCCGTCAGGTGTGTCACAGGTAGACGCAGTCGAGCCTGTCGAGGTAGCTGTTGACTCTGAAACTGTTAGAGCTGCTGAGCCTGCGGGTGCCGGGAATGGAGGTGCTGAGCCTGGGGGTGCTGAGCCTGGGGGTGCTGAGTCTGGGGCTGCTGAACCTGGGGGTGCTGAGTCTGGGGGTGCGGAGCCTTGGAGTGCGGAGCCTGGGGGTGCTGAGTCTGGGGGTGCTGAACCTGGGAGTGCTAAGTTTGGGGGTGCGAAGCCTTGGGTTGCAGAGCCTGGGGGCGCTGGGTCTGCTTGTGTGGCCGCCGGTGGTGCTTCGTCGAGGCGGGAGCCACTCTCTCCACAGGAGCTGCGCGAGTGGTTTGCCCGGCGCTGGAGCCGTGCTGCTGGAGTTGGAAGTACTACTGTTGCTGCTGGTCCCGGAGGTGCTCATACTGGCGATACTGGAGCTGCTGGGGCTGGGGGTGCTGCTGGGGCTGCTGGAGTTGGTCCTGCTGGAGCTGCTGGTGGTACTGGAGCTGCCAGTCCTGCTGGAGTAAGTGCTGCTGGAGCTGCTGGAGCTGGAGCTGCTGGAGGAGTTGGCGCTGGTGTTTCTGCTGGCGCTGGTGCGTCTAAGGGTGCTGGAGTTGGCGCTGTTGGAGCTGGAGGTGCTGATGGCGCTGGTGCTGCCGCTGGGGGTACTGGTGCTGTCCTTACTGGTTCTGGAGGCGCTGCGCAGCCGCGGCCGTACTTCGTTCCGCTCCTTGAGCAGGTTCTTGGTCTCCCGCCCTCTTCTGGTCCTGCTCCTCCCTTAGAGTGTCCACAGCCTATCTAGTTGCAGTCACAGTTACCGCCCGCCTCCCCCCTACCTGCTCCTTCTCCCTACACTGGTCCTACTGGAGGTCTTGCTGAGCGTCGTGAGCCTGCGTCTCGTCCTGCGTCGCCTGTTCGTGTTGCTCGCACTAGTCGTCGTGTTCCGCGTCCGCGTCCTCCTGCGGTCCCAGGCACACACCAGATGGCACTGCGTCCTTCCATTGCTCCTCTGCGTGTCCCGTTGCCGTCTCCTCCAGAGTCCTCTCTTCCCGTCCTTGCTGACCCGGAGTCTGACTCTCTTCGTGCTGCCAGTCCTACTGTCACGCGTCTTCTGGCCAATGTGGTCACTGACCCTTCCTTTGAGTCCACTTCTGCGTCGGCCCTAGTTGCTGAGCTTGTCGACTTTGCTGCTCGCTGTCGTCTAGACTACCCTGCTAGTCTTGTTGCTGAGTCTGAGTCTGTCTGTTCTCCGTCCGTCGGGGGTGAGTGTGCTCTTAGCACGGACGTCCTTGAGGACAGGCAGGAGGAGTTCCAGTGTTTTGTTGCTGCTTTGCCTCATCTCGTGTCCATGCTGATTGCCCCTGAGGGAGACCCGGATGCACCAGACATCACGGGTGGGAGGCAGGCTGTAACTGGGACTCGGACTGGACAGCTGCAGAAGAGACACACCTGAAGGGGCAGGACCCTGAGGGGGAAGGGGGTCTACCGGGGGGGGGACCTGGCGCGAGGAAGAGCGGCGGCGGGGGGAGGGGTGCAGTTTGGTAGGGGAAGAGACGGTTGTAAGGAACCGACTCGTCAAACGTGACCACCTCGGAGGAGAGAACACGGCGCGAGGTAGGGTGGTAAAACTGCCAACCAGGCGCGTCAGGGGGGAAGCCAAGGAAGACGCAGGGAACAGCACGGGGGGACAGCTTGTCCGCAGACAAGTCGCGGACAAAAGCTCGAGATCCCCAGACACGGAACGCAGACGCATCACCAACCTTCCCCGTCCACAGCAAAGCTGGGGAGGTCTCCGGCATGGAGACCCGGGGCTGAAGGTTGATCTGATGTGCCGCGTACTGAACCGCGAATGACCACAGAAAATGGGGAGCAGCCGCATGGATCATGGACGTACGAGCAACGTCCATGACCATGCCAATGCGGCGCTCAGCAATCCCATTTTGCTGTGGAGAGGCTGGAAGCGTGAACGTCTGGCTGATGCCCCATGCACGACAGAAGGCTTGCAGAAGGTCAAAGGAAAACTCTCCGCCTCTGTCGGAGTGGAGACGCAGAACAAGGAAGTCCGAGCAGAAACTCTCTCTGAGCTGGAGACGATCTGCGTGGATCTAGTCAATCAACTCCTTAGTGACCTCACCCTTTGGAAGACTGTGGTGTAACGCGAGTACTCGTCAACTACCAGCACAAAGTAACGCTCGAGACCCTGTCCACAGACACGGGCGGGGCCCCACACGTCCAGGTGAAGCGTCTGCAGTGGAGCCTCTGTCGGAGGAAACTCGGAGCAGTGAGGAGTGGCGCGCTGCCACCCCTCGACGCAGGGAACGCAGGTAGGGGCAGGCCCTGGGAGAAGAGGAGGGAGGGACCGGGGGAGACCAGAGACAAGGACACGGGAGGCCATGCCTCGGAGACGAGGCAGGGAGGGGTGACCAAGGCGGTGGTGCCAGAGGAGAGTCTGGTGAGACAGGAGACGACACGAGCAGGGGGGCAGACTCAGGACCAGACCTGGACGCTGCAGCAAACACCTGACCCGACGCAGCTACCTGACCAGACGCAGCAACCGGAGGAGACTCAGTAGTCAGTGTGTACAGGCTCAACCCCGGCTGACGGGTTAATGTGGCCAAGTGTCAGCTCGTCTGAGCACACGTACAGTGGATCACTCGCTGACTCGCAGGAGTGAACTGGTCAACCCCCCCATCCTGTAGGTCAGCACCACTCACCAAGTTCGTAGAAAACGAGGGGAGGTAAAGACCTGACAGGGTGCCTGAAGGGGCCGCCGAACACGGTAAGACAATGGAGAAGTGGGCAAAGAGAGGACCCCCATAGGGGCCTACCAGGGAGACTGCAACCGGCCGACTAAGCGGCGTGAGTGTGGTGCGGTCGCGAAAGAAGGAGGGGGAAGCACCCGAGTCAAGGGTGAAGGTGTGCAAAACTTGAGCCGACGTGGTGCCTGAGAGAGCAGACTCACCAGTACCTGGGGCAGCAGACTCACCAGCACCTGGAGCAGGAGACGCACTAGCACCTAGAGCAGCAGCCTCACCAGCACCTAGAGCAGCAGCCGCAATGCCCGGGTCAGGCGGAACACACAGGTAACAGTCACCCTCATCACTAGTAGGCAACGCATACATGGCAGTGAGGATCGCATCATAGTTAAGAGCATAGATATCTACCCTATGCCCAAGCAGCTCCACCCATTCGGGGAGCTCAGCCGCGTCGCCAAACTCCGTACGCCACGCGTCGCTTAGACGGGCAAAGCAGCGGGACTCTGTGTGACCAAACGTCCCGCAAGGCTGACTAGTCCGAGCACTAGTGCTAATGACGTACGGACAGCGAGCAGTACTCTGTGACCCTCCACGCTGAGCGTACCATTCACGAAGCTGTTGGGGCGAAAGGACCGCGCGCGGACGACGCTGCAGCTGCACCTGGCCACTACAAGCAACTCCCGAACTTCTCACTCCAGGATGACTCCCACTACGGCCACCCCGACAACCCCATGTAGCGTACCACTCACGAAGCTGCTGCGGCGTGAGAGACTAACGCGAACGTCGCTCGAGCTGCATCTGGACACCGCCAGGAGCAGCAGGAGCAGTGGAAGCCGTAGTAGCAGCAGTAGCAGCAGTAGTAGCAGGAGCAGTAGTCGCAGCGCGGCCACCCCTACAACCCCAACTAGCGTACCACTCACGAAGCTGTTGGGGGGCGAGGGACTCACGCGGATGGCGCTGGAGCTGCATCTGGCCACGCCAGGAGTAGCAGTAGCAGTAGAAAGAGCTGTAGCAGCAAGAGCAGCAGTAACAGCAGTACGAGCAGGGCAGTGCAGTGGCTAGAAGGGCAGGCGTACGACGGCGGCAACGGTGAGGCCGCTACCACTGCAGGGCGAGGGCTCCGCGGCAGCTGCAGGGGCGGCTGCTCCAGGGGCGGCTGCTGCAGTGGCGGCTGCTCCAGGGGCGGTTGTTGCAGGGGCAGCTGTTCCAGGGGCGGCTGCTGCAGAGGCGGCTGCTCCAGGGGCGGGTGATGCATGGGCGGCTGCTCCAGGGGCGGCTGCTGTAGGGGCGGCTGCTCCAGGGGCGGCTGCAGCAGTGGCGGCTACTCCAGGGGCGGCTGCTGTAGGGGCGGCTGCTCCTGGGGCGGCTGCTGTAGGGGCGGCTGCTGCAGGGGCGGCTGCTGCAGGGGCGGCTGCTCCAGGGGTGGCTGTTGTAGTGGCGGCTTCTCCAGGGGCGGCTGCTGCAGGGGCGGCTGCTCCAGGGGCGGTTGCTGCAGTGGCGGCTGCTCCTGGGGCGGTTGCTGCAGGGGCGGCTGCTCTAGGGGCGGCTGCTGCAGGGGCGGCTGCTGCAGGGGCGGCTGCTCCAGGGGCGGCTGCTCCAGGGGCGGCTGCTCCAGAGGCGGCTACTGCAGGGGCGGCTGCTCCAGGGGCGGCTGCTGCAGTGGCGGCTGCTCCAGGGGCGGCTGCTGCAGGGGCGGCTGCTCCAGGGGCGGCTGCTGCATGGGCGGCTGCTCCAGGGGCGGCTGCTGCAATGGCAGCTCCTCCAGGGGCGGCTGCTGCAGGGGCGGCTGCTCCAAGGGCGGCTGCTGCAGTGGCGGCTGCTCCAAGGGCTAGGGGCGGCCGACTGAAGGTCGGGCGCGGGTTAGGGCAAGGCGCCGCGGCGGGCAGGGGCGACGCCACGCGGGTCCCGCAGGGGCGTCGCGTCGCGCAGGAGCCGCGCCTCGCGGGTCCCGCAGGGGCGTCACGACGAGGCAGGGGCAACGCGCGGGTCCCGCTGAGGCGTCGCGATGAGGCAGGGGCGACAGGGCGGGGCCGTGACTGGCGACGGGGTGGGACTGCGGATATAAGTAGTGCAACGGGAGCTAGACTACAGGCTAGGCACGGGGGAAAGAGTGATCGTAGCGTTCGTTTGTTCCTTAGTCTTTTCCAAGTCATAACACTGCTTGCTAGTTGACGGGGAAAATCGGCAAGAGTTTCACTAGGAAAACATGACAACAAAAGTTCAGAATGATTGCATCAACATTGGCAACACTGACTACATCAGACCTAGCAAGGCTGCCGGTCGACTGCCAGCGCAGCACGGTCGACCGCGTGCCAGCACGACTTGGTCGACCGCGCTCCAGCAGAGCAGAGTTGCGGCTTGCCAATGTTGCCGGTCCGCGGTGTGCCAACGCTGCAGCAAGTCGGCTGCACAGCGTTGCATCCGCGGGACAACGGTGCACCAGCTTCGCAGGTGCGTGCAGCTGGTTGGCACCCAACTCCCCGTCACTTGCCCAGCGCAGACACTTCACCCATGACGGCGCCCACCAGCCGCGTCGACCTCAGGATACCACCCACGAGGTCGTCCTCGCAGACAACATCCCCAGCGACTTTCGCGCACGTCGCCCGGGTATCCTGGTTGACCGGGTATTTCGCGGTCCTCCCACGGTTTCTCGGCCACCGTGGTCCTCCGCGGTTTCGTGGATCCACGGTCCCCCGTGATTTCGTGGCTCCCACGGTCCACCGCGATTTCGTGGCTCCCATGGTCCACCGCGATTTCGTGGCTCCACGGTCCCCCGCGATTTCGTGGATCCCACGGCCGGCTCCGCCCAAGCAAGGACGGGGCCAAACACAGCTCCCGTTGACACTCCCCTGCCGCGTTCACGCTTGGGCCCCCCCCCCGGCCCACATGGCACTACTACTCGGAGAATAGCCCGGTGGCGTGCACACAACGCACAGCACGCCGGTCACCGCACCAGCCATGCAAAAGGGCATGGCACCTACTGCTGCACGTCGTCATCTTCGTCGCCCACGTCGGCCAGGCGCACTTGGCCCATTGCAACGGAGCACCGGTTGAAGGTGCACTTGATGCGCTGGCTCGACCAGGATACTGTGGCCCCTCCGTAGACGAACACGTAGCCGCCCGTGCTCATCCGGTTCTGCTTGTCGCCCGCGTTGTCGGCGTCCACGAAGCCGACCAACTCCAATGACTCCGGACCACCGCCGTACTCCAGGGTGGTGTCTCGCGTGTTGGCGAGGTAGGCGAGACAGTGGTCGACTTCGCGCCAGTGCTGGTCGCTCCTCACCGTGAGGCCGCTCCCCAGCTTGCTGCACGCGAATGCGATGTCCGGCCTCGTCGTCGTCGCCGCGAACTGCAGCGAGCCGACTTTCTACCGGTACTCCTCCTCCTCGCGCTCCTGCACCTCCTCGTCGTCGAATGTCTGCTCTGCGTAGGGGGCGACGGAGACCGGCGTCTTCGGAGTGCGCCCGGTCTGCTCCTCGTCGATGAAGCGCCTGCGCAGCTTGTTGGCGTAGCCCTGCTGGTGCAGCCACAGTTTTCGCGCCGGCCTGTGGCGCACGATCTCCAGGCCGAGATACTTCTGCACCGGCGAAATTTCGCGCAGCTCGAAAGCGGCCTCCAGCAGCTCCTTTAGCTCCTTCAACATCGCGGTGCTGATGCTCGCGGCGAGAAGGTCATCGGCGTAGACCAGCACCCAGCAGGTCACCTTGTCGTCTCCGGCCTTAAAGTACAAATCCTCGTCGACTTGGCTCTTCTTCCACCCGGCGCCAACCAACACGTCGTTGAGAGCTGTGTACCACAGCAGCGGCGACTGCTTCAGCCCATAGAGGCTCTTCAGCAGCTTGCACACCCGGCCGGTTCCGTCGTTGAAGTAGTCCGGCTGGTACATGTACAGCACGAGGTCGAGCTTGCTCTACAAAAAAGCGTTCTTCATGTCCAGCTGCATCAGGTTGAGGTCGAGGACGGCGACGATGCTAAGGAAAATCCTTAGCGTGACGTAGCTGCTCACCGGCGCGTACGTCTCGTCGTAGTTAGTGCCATACACCTGCGTGAAGCCTTTTACGACCAGCCTCGCCTTTTGGCGCTCGATAGTGTTGTCGATGCGGTACTTCGTTGTCAGCACCCACCGGATCTTCATTATGTTCACCCCCGGCGGGCGTTCGACCAGCTCCCAAGTGCCCATGTTGATGAGGCTATGAATCTCTTCCTCCATGGCGGCCTTCATTGCCGGGCCCTTCCAGCTCGCCAACGCCTCCTTCACCGTCATGGTCAAAATGTCCCAACGGTGCTCGGGATCGGCGTGCATGTCGGGGTCGAGCTCCGAAAACTCCTCATCGTCCTCGGCGTCATCGTACGCCAGGTCATCTTCGTCCACATGGTAGACCGTGGTGAAGGCAGCGGGGACGAAGAAGTTGGGTGGCCTCCGAATTCGGCCCGACTTCCGAGGTCCGGGCTGCACCTCCACCACATCGCTCGACGTGCCTTCATCGAACTGCTCCCCTGTCGGCCGCTCCTCTGAAGCGAGATCCGCGTTTGACGGCTCCCCTGTCAAAGGCTTCTCTGACACGCGCTTCCCGTTCGAAAGCTCCCCTGCCAACTACTCCGCGATTTCCTCCGTGGGCTTCTTCGCGGTCTCCTCCGCGATCTCCTCCGCGGTCTCGTCTGCGGTCTCGTCCGCAGTCCCCTTCGTGGTTTTTGCGGTGTCTTTCGCAGTGTCCTTCGCGGTCTCCTTCGCGGTGCCCATCGCGGTTTTCTTCGCGGTCTCCTCCACGGTCCTCTTCTCCGCGACTGGCTAGGTGTCACGTCGGCCACCGGCGATGCTCTTGGCCGGCGTCACAGGCGACGCCCCACGACTCCCCAGGCGACGCCCCACGACTCCCCTCATCGCCGGAGGCCGACACCGGAGGCAGGCCACGCAGGTCAACGGGAAGGGAATGGGAAGAAGGGGCGGGAGATGGCGAGGCAGGGGTGACCGCGACATCCTCATCAGCCTGCTCACCGACCTCGGCGAGCAAAGGAAGCCTCGCCGTCGAGGTGTCCGTCGGCGGGTTGGCCCGCGTCCGCCCGGACGCGGGCCCGAATTCCGACTTCCACACCTCCAGCGACAGAGTTTCGTAGAACACCACGTCCGACGTGGTGACCACCCGGTTGTCGATGAGGTCGAGGAGCTCCCAGCCTTTGCTCTCCTCCGACACGCCGAGGTGAAGGCCCCACCGGGCCTTCGGCTTCAGCTTCCCACCGCGCTGCTGCTCAGGGACGAGAAATTGTGCCATGCAGGCCCACACCCGCGCCAGTGATAGGTCGGGCTTCTGCCCGGTAAGAAGCTGGTACGGCGTCGTCCCCGCGGGCAGCGTCGACCGCTCTAGGCAGTTGCGAACCCAGACGGCCTGCCGCAGAGCGAGATGCCACCAGTGGTGCTGCACGCCCATGTGCAGCAGCATCGTCCGCACCGACTCCACCACCGTCCTCATCTCCCGCTCCGCCATGCCATTCTGCTGCGGGGTGTAAGGGTAGGTTAAGTCGTGAACGATTCCCTTGCTGTCCACGAAGGCAGTGAAGTCCTTTCCGAGGAACTCCCCTCCGCGATCAGAGCGCAGTTGCAGCACCGAATGCTTCGCCTGCCGCTCCACCAGCACCAGCTACTTCTGGAACTCCAGCAGCACGTCCGACTTCTTGGTGACCGGCCTCACCCACACGTAGCGGGTCTTGCGGTCCTTCAGCAGCAAGAAGTACAGGCTGCCGTCCTTTGCAGCCACGCGAAATGGCCCGCACAAGTCAATGTGCACGACGGCCAGGACATCGTCGGCTTCGGAGCCGTGGTCGGGGAAGGTGTGCCGCGCCAGCTTCCCGCCTACACACGAAACACACGGGGAGTCGGCGCCAGACGCCAACGTGAGGTCCAGCCCAGTGGCGACCTCATGCTTTGCCGAGCTCCGTATCGTGTCCATGCCAACGTGCGCAAGCCTCACGTGCAGCCTGTTCGGGGTTGCCTTCGTCGCCGTGGCTATCGCCCGCAGAGCCACCTCCTCTTTCGCGGGCGTCATCGCCTTTACCGCGCATGGGCGTAGGTCAGTGCAGAGGACCCGGCCGGTGTACGTCGCTCGACCGAGTACGTCCCCCGCCGCGGAGACGAGCAACATCCGATCGCCGTCGTCCTTCAGCGTCACCCCGCTCTCCTTTAGCTGGCCAGCCGAAAGCAGATTCGCTTGCACGCCCGGGACGTAGAGAACGTCGGAGATGAGCACTCGCTTCCCAGCCTCCCCTTGCAGCGCAACCGTGCCACGACCGCGAACGTCCTGCAGCGCCCCATTGAAGCCACGCACGTGCTTCACGTCGCCACTCAGGCCCAACTCGACGAAGGCCTCCTTCGTCCCCATCAGGTGGTGCGAGCAGCCGCTGTCGAGCAGGACCACCGCGGGGTTCGCTTGCACAGCTGCCGCCATCGCCTGGAAATCATCGCCAGCTTCCGGCGCCAGCGAGACAGTCGGCTCCACGATACCGACCAGCGAGCACGACGCCTCCTTACCGTCTCGCACTTTGCCACCCGCGGAAGAGTCGGCGTCCTTCGCCGAGGTCGGTTTCGTCGACTGCTTTTCTTTTCGTGGTTGGTTTCCTTAACGCGGACGACGGCTGCCAGAACTTCCGCGGCCTCCCTTCGCGTCGTCGTCGTCGGAATCGCTGCGGTTGGGGCACTCGAAGGAGAGGTGATCGAGATCGCCGCACAGCCAGCATTCCCGACGTCGACCTCCTCCTCCACGACCGCCATCCTTGGACGACTTCTGCTTGTCAGCGTCCTTCGTCGGCTTCCCGCCACCGCGGTGACTGCCACCAGACTGCCCGCGCTGTCCCGGGCGACCACCTCGCTTCGCGGGGGCTGCGAAATTTACTTGCGCGAGGAGCTCCTGGGACCGCTCAGCCTCCTGAATTGCCTCGTCCTGCAGGATGTACGAGGTCAATGTGTCCTCGTTGAGCGTCGCTCGCGTGCTCGGCGCCATCGACAGCTGCTTCAGCAGGTTGTAGCTGCTCGGGAGTCCTTGCATGACATGCGTGACCTACGAAGCCGTCAAGTATTGCGCGCCAGCCATCCGTATGGTGGCAAGAATTCGCCGAGCTCGGTTTCAGTAGTCAGTCGCGGTCTCCTCGTCGCCCATACGCAGGTTCGTCAACTGCCCCTCAAGCTGGGCGATGAACAAGTCGTCGGTGACCTGGTAAGTTGACTCGATGAAATGCCACGCCCGGTGGCCAGCGTCGAGGTACTCCCTGCACGACTTCAGGGCGATCTGTACGCCCGGCGAGCAGCACCGCAAAATGACCGTAAAGGTCAGCAGCTGCACGGCGCGAAATTCCGCTCGCATGTCGGGGTAGTGCTCCTTCGGCGTCGCCACGGTTCCGTGGGCGAATCCCATCAGCCCGGCCATCTCCAGCTGGGGCTCGATGGCTTCCTTCCACGTGAGGATGTCGGGACGACCGACCAGCAGAGGGGTGACCGAGATCCCGTCCGGCGTAAACTTGAAGTAGCCGTAGCTCGGCGCAATTCCTCCCGCGGTCACGTGTGTCGCCGACATTGGCGCCAATTCACTTTGTCTGCCTCCGACGTAATTTCGCAGGGCCCCTGCAGCAGCGGAGGACTACATCCCTCGCGCCTGAACGTCGCCGACTTCATCGGCGTGAATCACACCTCGCTGCCTCAATGTGCCTCCCGCGCTGCTGCCGACTTGGCCACCACCCGTGTTGACGTCCGCGTCGACGCCGCCCGCGTTGTTCACTGGTCGAGGAGACGCAGGCCGAGAGAGAGGGTGCTCCGTCGCCCACAACGAGCTGATGCCAGCCTCGACGACCGTCCAGGGGATGTCGCCATACTCGTTGGCCTCGTGCTTTCTCCTCGCGTTCTCCAGCCGTGCCTCCAGGGTGTCCACTACCCCTCCGTCACCTACGACTCCTACCATAGTGACTACCGCACAGCTGCCGGTCTACGAACAAGCTAGGTGAGTGAGAAGTCAGCTAAACCGAAGGTTTCGTCGCGGTGTCGTCCACGCTCACCGCACCATGCGGAGATAACTAGTGCAACGGGAGCTAGACTACGGGCTAGGCACGGGGCAAGAGTGATTGTAGCGTTCGTTTGTTCCTTAGTCGTTTCCAAGTGCTAACACTGCTTGCTAGTTCACTGGGAAAATTGGCAAGAGTTTCACTAGGAAAACCTGACAATAAAAGTTTAGAATGATTGCATCAACATTGGCAACACAAAATACATCAGACCTAGCAAGGCTGCTGGTCAACTGCCAGTGCAGCACGGTCGGCCGCGTGCCAGCACGACTTGGTCGACCGCGCTCCAGCAGAGCAGAGTCGCGGCTTGCCAACGTTGCCAGTCCGCGGTGTACCAACGCTGCAGCAAGTCGGCTGCACAACGTTGCATCCGCGGGACAACGGTGCCCCAGCTTCGCATGTGTGTGCAGCTGGTTGGCGCCCAACTCCCCATCACTTGCCCAGCGCAGACACTTCACCCATGACGGCGCCCACCAGCCACGTCGACCTCGGGATACCACCCCCGAGGTCGTCCTCGCAGACAACATCCCCAGCGACTTTCGCGCACGTCGCCCGGGTATCCTGGTTGACCGGGTATTTCGCGGTCCTCCCACGGTTTCTCGGCCACCGTGGTCCTCCGCGGCTTCGTGGATCCACGGTCCCCCGTGATTTCGTGGCTCCCACGGTCCACCGCGATTTTGTGGCTCCCACGGTCCACCGCGATTTCGTGGCTCCACGGTCCCCCACGATTTCGTGGATCCCACGGTCAGCTCCGCCAAGCGAGGACGGGGTCAAAGACAACTCCCATTGACAGGGACCGCTACGGGCAGCGGGGTGGGGCCGCGAAGGGGCCGCGAAGGGGCCGCGAAGGATCCGCTAAGGGGCCGTGAAGGGGCCGCGAAGGGGCCGCTAAGGGGCCGCGAAGGGAGGCCACGTAGGGGCCGCGAAGGGGCCGCTAAGGGGCCGTGAGGGGGCCGCGAAGGGGCCGCTAAGGGGCTGCGAAGGGAGGCTGCTAAGGGGCCTCGAAGGGGGCCGCTAAGGGGCCGTGAAGGGGCCGCGAAGGGGCCGCAAGGGGGGGGGGGGCGCGACGGGCCTCAGGAGCAGGGCAGGCCGTTAAGGGGCCGCGAAAGAGTAGGGCAGGTCAGAGCGCGAAGCGCGCTTTGGGCAGGTTAGGAAAAAAAATTCTAATGGTGGACCCTTAGGAAGAAACGGTCCCACTAGGGAACCCGCTCTATACCAGGTGAGAATCACGAGGAATGGAATGACTAGGCAAGATGTGGGTACAAGTAGGAAACCTAGAAATGTTGGACCCTATAGTGTCTACCCCACTACAGCCTAGATAGAGCATAGCATATAAGTTTGACACAAAAATCCCGTGAATCGGACAACGCCCGTCCCACCGCCAACCACGTGCGCTGCACCAACTTGAAGCACATACCAATTGACTGGAAACCCGAAAGAATACCCACCGCGAAACTCTGATATCCGCGAACTCGCCTGGTGATATTCACCAGCGAAGCAAAGTGTATTTCCTCTCGCGTGTGCGTTCTGGGACAATCACGATGTAACGTTCTGCACCGTACTGTAACGTTCTTAGAATTTTTATATTGTTTACAACCTATCCGCGTCTCCGGACTTTTTGATATGTTTTTTTCTTTACCGCGAAAAATACCAGCTATTCGCATGACATCATCGATGTTCGTGTCAGCACAATTCGAACAGTGCAGGCGTTTTGCGGAAGAACAAGTTTTTCGCTCCACCCTGAGAATAGTCACGCGCGAAAACCCCCTCTGTTGGAGGTATAGAAAGCAAGAAATTGAGCTACAAAAACAAGAAATCCGCGAACTCTCCTGGTGAAATCCACCAGCAAAGTTTTCGCGTGTGCACGATTGTTGGGCCAAATATGAGTGCGCGAAGTTCACATTTCGAGCCGTCCTCCTAACGCACTTTGCGCGTGGAGGTTTAACTATGACTCCTGTTTATGCAAAACTATTTTCTGTGGCGGAATGTAGGCGTGTTCGCACTGATCGCACAAAGGTAAATCTTAAAATTACAGAGCAAATTAGGGTAAATCGGGGCTCGTTTCACGCTGGGCAGCTACCAAATCCACGAAGTCAAGTACGACATTTCCGCAGTTCCGCGTGTCCACAAGTTTTGGTGGCAAACACGAGTGGGAAAAGTCCAGAAAGTTAGCGCAAAAAATCCACACGAGTGTGAGTCAGCACAGTGGATACAGTCGTTCAGCTGAAGCAAAACATTTTGCCCCGTCGAGTGAAAGCCCGCCGTGCAGGGTCAATTCAGGGTAATTTGTGGCTCGTAGAAGGCGTGGTACCGTGGTTGACAAGCGGGGCGGAAAGAGAACTTCGTGAACACAATTCGTTCGCGCTTACACCCTGTGAAATCAGTGCGTAGTGGAATTTTGAGAGAGGGGGGCGATTTTCATGAGATGCTAACTCACTTTTCGTTATGATTTTAGAACATTCGTTTTCATCTTTATCTGTAACGGGGACCTCACACGGCTTATCACTGGTGTTTCGAGGCGAACGAAGCAGTGGTCCCCACTGCTGAGTCAGCGTGCTTCCCAGGAGCAGTTGAGGCCTCGTGTTCCTGGCAGGGGCCGAAGGGTCGGCCCTCCAAAATCACGCTAAGGGGTTGGCCGCGTGCCCCAGTGCTAGCCTGGGCCGCCTTCGCGTGCCGAGGGTCCGACGCCGAAGGCATCGAGGTTCTTCGGACCCCCAACTTTGGAAGAAGGGGCCCAGCTTCGGCCCGATTAGAGTGGCAGGGAATCGTAGCAAGATACAAAAATGGACACCGTCACAAGCTCTCCATACATTGTTTATTCCGTCCATATTATCACAGCTTCGTTTTTCGTCACCGTACATGAGCTCATAAATACTGTATTTGTTATTATAAGCGCAGGTGCACTAATAGTTGGGGGGGGGGGGGGGGGGGGGGGGGACAAGGTAGATCGATATTTACACTAAACGAAGTTCTATATTCAATGTATACACTCAAATTTATGAGTACACCAGAGCACTGACTTCTTAGTGTACGGTATTACAATTCATCTGAGTTGTCAACGTGTCTCGTGCAACGAATATATATTTGAGATTAAAATTATTGGAAAACGAAGACTACACTAGCCACTTGTTCAGCCAGACCCATGAAATATAGAACAAGAATTGAATCACAACAAATTGTATGCCACGGCTCTGCTCTCAATCATTTTTTGCTCTTCACGTCTTCAATGTTTACTCTCTTCAACTGTAATTTCATGATTCTTCACCTGTAATCTACTGCGACTCATAGCCAATCAAGCGCATCCCAAACGCTCGTGATGCTCCGGCTCCCTTGTACTACTCCCTCTCTCATCCGTAGTTCTTCGATCTGTAAGCCGCCACAAGCCTATCAAGTTCATCCACCAACTCCCGGTGCTCCGACCCCTTCTTGCTCTGCCCCTTGCTCTGCCCCTTCCCTCCCTCTTACTCACTCTCTCTTACCCATAGTTCTTTGCTCTGTAAGCCGCCACGAGCCTATCAAGTTCATCCACCAGCTCCTGATGCTCCGACACCTTCTTGCTCCTCACCTTGCCCCTCTCCCCTCCTCCACTTCCTCCCAACCCAGCTAATGCTGCCTGTGCTCGCCTAGCCTCCATGACTGCAGCCGCTGCTTCTCCTCTCCGTGTGTCTATCTTCGCCCTTTTAAAACCGAGACTTACTACAGAAGATGGAGAGGCAGCAACAGCTTTCAACGCAATCGCTGCTTTTCCCCTCTGTGGGTCTGTCTTTGGATTTTTAGCACCAAGAGTCACGGCAGCTACAGCAGCCTTCATAGCAGCCGCAGGAGAGGCAGCAACAGGTTTCACTGCAGCAGCAGGGGACACACCAGCACTCCCTGCTGCACCCTTCTGCTTCCTCTTTAACTCGGCCTTCCCACTGCCTCTCACCCCTCCCCATTCTACTCCACCCGGTGCCTTCACACCAACACTCTGCTGCTCTGCTGCAGCGCCTGCTTGCACCTCTGCACCCGCATGCCCCTTCACGTCCTTCCCAGGTCCTTTCCCGTGCCTCTCTTGCTGCTCCCCCTGCCGCTTTTCTTGCTGACCTTGCCCCTTCCCTCCATTCACCTGCTTCTGCTTCTTCTTTGCTGGAGAGCCCTCAGCATCACCAACAGCAAGTGCCTCGCCCTCCTCAGGCTTTCTCTTTGCACCCCTTGCTTTCCCCAAACCAGTGGCCCCAGCTTCATTCTGCTTCTGCTGCTGCCGCACTACCTGTCGCCTATTGCTCTGCTGCCTCACCGTGTGCTGCTGCTGCTTCACTATCGAGACATTCTCAATTGCAAACTCCACAATGGGGCGAGCGTCACGAGAGAAGATGGCTGAAAGAATGTAAGGGTGGGCACGGATGAAGGAGGGGAACGGAAGTGAGGGAGGGAAACGGATGAAGGGGTGGGGGAATGGACGTGTGTTGCCTCTGCTTCACTATCGAGACATTCTCGATAGCAAACTCCACTATGGGGCGAGCATCACGGGAAAAGATGGCTGCAGGTGTCATGAGAATAGGGGATGAAGACAGATGTAAGGGAGAGGCATGGGTGCAACAGAGAGGTATCAGAATGTGCTTCACTATGGAGATGATACGGATTGCAAACTCCACTGTGGGGCGAGCGTCAAGGGAGGGGACCGTGGGGGGGCATGGGGAGTGAATGGAGGTGCATAGAAGATGGGGATAGCAAGGCTGCATCAGTAAAGCACCGCACTGCACAGTACTTCACTGCACCGCACCGCACTGCACAGTACTTCACTGCACCACACCGCACTGCACTCACTGGGGTGGTTGTTGAGCGCCCTCAACGCCACTACAGCGTGCTTGCTCACTGAACTCAATGAACGCTGCTCCCTTTGCCTCTGTCTCATGAACATCGCAGCACCGCACTGCACAGTACTTCGCCGCACTGCACTCACTGGGGTGGTTGTTGAGCGCCCTCAACGCCGCTACAGCGTGTTGGTGCTCACTGAACTCAATGAACGCCGCTCCCTTGGACTGCGGCTTGCCGTCTGGCCCAACCCGGTCTGCTTCCCTCAGCACCTTCACCTGCAGGGAGGAAGAGGGTGAAAGCGACGGGCAAAAAAGCATTAGGAATAACTCATGGCATCTCATGACCATCTCATGACCATCTTCTCCTCATTCGTTCTGTCAATTGCGCATGTAAGGTAATCAACGCATACTCATTTATTGATGATCTTGTCCATGGTCTACACACACACAAACACACACACACACGTGCACGCACGCACGCACACGCACACGCACGCACACACAACAACAACAACTACAACAACAACAACAACAACTACTACTACTACTACTACTACTACTACTACTACTACTACTACTACTACTACTACTACTACTACTACTACTACTACTACTACTACTACTACTACTACTACTACTACTACTACTAGACTGGGAAGAGAGGAATGGGAGGAAGAAGGAAGTGTCAGATTTATATGACATAGCTACTGTAGGCTATAGTGGGGTAACACATATGGGGTACAGCTTTCTAGGGTTTGTACTTGTACCCAACTTTCCCTTAGTCAAAACATTCTCGTTCATTTTCTCATGGTATCGAGCAGGTTCCCCCGTGGGAACTGTTCCGAGGGCCCACCACCTTTTTTTTTCCTGCCCGGAGCGCGCTCTACACTACCCGAGTCGCGCTCCCCTCTCACGGCCCCGTCGCGCCGCCCTTTCGACCCTGTCGAGCTGCCTTAGCGGCCCCGTCACGTCGCGCTTGCGACCCCGTCGCGTCGCCCTAGCGGCCCCTCCACGTCGTGCCGCCCTAGCGGCCGCGTCGCGCCGCCATCGCGGCCCCGATCCGCTACCCTCGCGGCTTCGTCGCGTCGCGCCGCCCTCGCGGCCCCTTCGTGCTGCCCTCGCGGCCTCTTCAAGCCGCCGTCGCGACCCCCCCCCCCCCCCCTCCTAGCCGCCTCTACTGGCCCCGATGCCGCTCCACCCGGCCCCGACACTGCTCCACCCGGCCCCGACGCCGCTCCACCCGGCCCCGCCGCCGCTCCACCCGGCCCCGCCGCCGTCCCCACGCGGCCTCGCCGTCACCACCGAGCCGCCGGCGCCGCCGAGCTCCTGCCGAGCCGCCCGATCCACCCGAGCCGCCCGAGCCGCCGCGCCACCTGAGCCGCCCGAGCCGCCGGGTCGCCGAGCCGCCGGCCTGCAGTTGCTGCCGAGCCGCCGTACCGCCAAGCCGCCTGAGCCGCCCGAGCCGCCCGAGCCGCCGAGTCGCCGAGCCGCAGTTGCTGCGGAGCCGCCGTACCGCCGAGCCGCCCGAGCCGCCGAGTTGCCGAGCCGCCGAGCCGCCGAGTTGCCGAGCCGCCGAGCCGCCGAGCCGCCGAGCCGCCCGAGCAGCCCTGTCCGGTAAGAGCAGCGCCTCTGTCACTGCACTGCCGTTACCCTACTGTTCGCACTACTAGTCTACTGCTGTCATGGCTACCCCTAGTGTCCTCACTTTTGACGCTGAGGGTCGGGCCATTGACTTTGACGTCTGGGTAAATGACCTGCAGCTTTTCTTATAGTGCGATAGGGCAGACGGTCTCTCCCTCTTTGACCTCACCTCTGGTGCCACTCCAGCCCCTGCTGCTGATGCCGACGCCACTGTTCGCTCACAGTGGGCCACACGCGATGCTGCTGCACGTCTTGCTATGCGTCGCCACCTGCCTACCTCTGAGCGTGCGCACTTTAGTCAGTACAAGAGTGCTCAGACCTTGTACGACGCTGTAGTTGCACGCTACTCCTCCCCTGCCACTGCTGCACCGAGCCGCCTCATGCTACTGTACCTCTTCCCTGACCTTGCTGCCTTTCCCACAGTCGCTGACCTCATTACGCACCTCCGCACTAGTGACACTCGCTACCGCGCTGCGCTTCCTGCTGAGTTATGCGCCAAGAAAACCCCCCCCCCATGTACATAGTCACTTGGCTTACTGACTCCCTTTGCGTAGTCCGGGACCACTTCCTCTCAGTTTGCCCCACCACTCTCACCGTTGACCTCCTCGAGAAGGCCCTCCTAGCAGCAGAGAAGAGCATAGTAGATGTAGGAGCCTGTCGTGGTGACCCTCGCACCCCCATCTTTGAGGGGTGTTCCCCCTCCCCCCTTTTGCCCTCTGTTGCCTCTGCTGCTGCGGCCGACCTCGTTGGTCTTGAGTCGGTCGGTGCGGCGTCTACCCCTAGCGGGAGACGCCACCCTGGCAAGGGCAAGGGGGGCAGGGGCGCTGGAGGAGCTAGCGGGGGCGGTGGAGGCGGCGGTGGAGGCGGCGGAGGGGGTGGGGGTGGCGGTGGGGGTGGTGGCGGGGGTGGAGGTGTCGGTGGCGGCAGTGCAGGTGGAGGCGGCGGCGGCGGTGGCGGTGGGAGCGGAGGTGGCGGAGGTGGCGGCGGTGGAGGAGGCGATGGCGGAGGAGGTGGAGCTGGTCGGGGTGGCGCTGCGCAGAGGGTCGGCTCCGGTGGTGGTCAGCGCCAGCAGCAGTAGCAGCAGCGCACTCGTGACATCCCCCCCCCTCAGCAGCTCCGTGAGTGGTACACTGCACGCCAGCGGGGTGGGGGTACTGGTCCGTGCACCTACGTCCTACGCACCGGCGACTGCACGGGTGAGCAGTGCGGGGGTGCGCACTCCACCCAGCGCTGCTTTGGCCGCCTGACGGACGCTTGGCGTCACCAGTTCCAGGAGGCCACTGAGACACCCCGCTGGGGCCAGCTGTCTAGGGCGGGAGTAGCTGTCTTTGACCTTGACTTTGATGCTATTCTTGCTGCAATGTATGATGTGAGTATTAGTGATGAGGGTGACTGTTACCAGTGTTTTCCGCCCGACCCGGGCATGGAGACTGCTGCTCTAGGTACTGGTGAGGCTGTTGCTCTAGGTGCTAGCGAGGCTGCTGCTCTAGGTGCTCGTGCGTCTGCTCCCTCAGGTGCTGGTGAGTCTGCTCTCTCAGGTACTGCGTCGGCTTTGGCCTCCCACACCTTCACCCTTGACTCGGGGGCTTCTCGCTTCTTCTTTCGAGACCGCACCACACTCACGCCGCTTGGCCGGCCAGTTGCAGTCTCTCTGGCAGACCCCTCTGGGGGTCCTGTCCTTGCTCACTTCTCCACTGTCCTCTCGTGTCTAGCGGCCCCCTCTGGCACCCTGTCTGGTCTTTACCTCCCCTCGTTCTCTACGAACTTGGTGAGGGGTGCTGACCTACAGGATGCGGGAGTTCACCAGTTCACTCCTGCGAGTCAGCGGGTGACCCACTGCACGGACGCTCGGACAGGCTGACACCTGGCCACGTTTACACGTCGGCCGGAGTGGAGCCTATACACACTGACCACTGCATCTCCTCCAGTCACTCCGTCTGGTCAGGTAGCTGCGTCGGGTCAGGTGTTTGCTGCAGCATCCAGGTCTGGTCCTGAGTCTGCCCCCTGCTCGTGTTGCCTCCTGTCTCACGAGACTCTCCTCTGGCACCACCGCCTTGGTCACCCCTCCCTGCTTCGTCTCCAAGGCATGGCCTCCCGTGTCCTTGTCTCTGGTCTCCCCCGGTCCCTCCCTCCCCTTCCTCCGGGGCCTGGCCCTACCTGCGTCCTCTGTGTCGAGGGGCTGCAGCGGGCTGCCCCTCACTCCTTCAGTTTCCTCCGACAGAGGCCCCGCTGCAGACGCTTCACATGGACGTGTGGGGCCCGGCCCGCGTTCGTGGACAGGGTCACAAGCGCTACTTCCTGCTGGTGGTTGACGACTACTCGCGTTACACCACAGTCTTCCCCTTGCGCAGCAAGGGTGATGTCACTGAGGTGTTGATCCACTGGATCCGCGCAACTACTCTCCAGCTCAGGCAGAGCTTCGGCTCGGACTTTCCTGTTCTGCGTCTGCACTCTGACAGAGGCGGAGAGTTCTCCTCTGGCCTTCTGCAAGCCTACTGTCGTGCACGAGGCATCCGCCAGACCTTCACGCTTCCGGACTCTCCACAGCAAAATGGGATTGCTGAGCGCCGCATTGGCATGGTCATGGATGTCGCCCGTATATCCATGATGCATGCGGCTGCCCCCCATTTTCTGTGGCCGTTTGCGGTTCGGTACGCGGCGCATCAGATCAACCTTCACCCCAGGGTCTCCATGCCGGAGACCTCCCAAGCTTTGCTGTGGACGGAGAAGGTTGGCGATGCGTCTGCGTTTCGTGTCTGGGGATCTCGGGCGTTTGTCCGCGACTTGTCTGCAGACAAGCTGTCCCCTCGTGCTGCTCCTTGCGTCTTCCTTGGCTCCCCCCCTGATGCGCCAGGGTGGCAGTTCTACCACCCCACCTCTTACCGTGTTCTGTCCTCCCAGGACGTCACGTTTGACGAGTCGGTCCCCTACTACCGCCTCTTCTCCTACCGCACTCCGTCCCTCCCCCCGCCACCGCTCTTCCTTGTGCCAGGTCCCCCCCCGGTAGACCCCCTCCCCCCTCAGGGTCCTGCCCCTTCAGGTGTGTCCCAGGTAGACGCAGTCGAGCCTGTTGAGGTTACTGGTGACTCTAGTGCTGCTGAGGGTGCTGAGCCTGGGGGTGCTGACTCTGGGGGTGCTGAGCGTGTGGGTGCTACGCCTAGGGGTGCTGAGCCTGAGGGTGCTACTACAAGGGGTGCTAAGCCTGGGGGTGCTACCACTTGGGGTGCTGAGCCTGGGGGTGCTAAGCCTGGGGGTGTTACAACTGGGGGTGCTGAGCCTGGGGGTGCGGAGCCTGGAGGTGCTGAGCCTGGGGGTGTGGAGCCTGAGGGAGCTGGGCCTGCTCGTGTGGCGTCCGGCGGTGCTGGGCCTGGAGGTTCTCCGGGTGCTTCGTCTTGGCGGGAGCCACTCTCTCCACAGGAGCTGCGCGAGTGGTTTGCCCGGCGCTGGAGGCGTGCTGCTGGAGTTGGCGGTTCTTCGGCTGCTGAGGGTGCTGGTGCCGCGGGTCCCGGAGGTGCTCGTACTGGGAGTACTAAAGCTGCTGGGCCTGCGGGTACGACTGGAGCTGGAGCTGCTGAGGGTGTTGGCACTGGGGCTACTGCTGTCGGTCTTGGAGGCGGTCCTGCTGGGGGTGCTACAGGTGCTGCTGGAGGTACTGGAGCTGGAGGTGCTGCTGGCGCTGGTGCTGCCGCTGGGGGTACTGATGCTGTCCCTACTGTGTCTGGAGTCGCCGCGCGGCCTCGGCCGTACTTCGTTCTGCTCCTTCAGCAAGTTCTTGGTCTCCCGCCTTCTACTTGTCCTCCTCCTCCCTTAGAGTGTCCACAGCCTGTCCCGTCACAGTTACAGTTACAGCCGGCCTCCCCACTGCCTGCTCCTTCTCCCTACACTGGTCCTACTGGAGGTCTTGCTGAGCGTCGTGAGCCTGCGTCTCGCCCTGCGACACCTGTCTGTCCGGCTCGCACTAGTGGTTGTGGTTCACGTCAGCGTCCTCCTCGTGCCCCTAGAAGCACCGGATGTCTCTGCGTCCGTCCACTTCTCCTCTGCGTGCCCCTTTGCCTTCTCCTCCTGAGTCCTCTCTTCCTGCTCTTGCCGACCCGGAGTCGGACTCTCTTCGTGCTGCCAGTCCTACTGTCACGCGTCTCCTTACTACTGTCGTCACTGACCCTTCCTTTGAGTCCACTGCTGCGTCTGCCCTAGTTGCTGAGCTTGTCGACTTTGCTGCTTGCTGTCGTCTAGACTACGCTGCTAGTCTTGTCGCTGAGTATGAGTCTGTCTGTCCTCCGTCCGTCGGGGGTGAGTGTGCCCTTGGCACGGACATCCTTGAGGACATGCAGGAGGAGTTCCAGTGTTTGGCTGCTTCTTTACCTCATCTCGTGTCCGTACTGCTTACCCCTGAGAGAGACCCGGATGCACTTGACATCTCGACTCCGCGCTCTTACGCGGAGGTGATAGAGGGTCCCTACTCCGCCCAGTGGCAGGCAGCTATGGACACAGAGATGGTTTCCTGGAAGTCCACAGGCACCTACGTTGACGAGGTTCCCCCGCCTGGGGCGAACATCGTCAGTGGCATGTGGATTTTTAGGGTGAAGGGGCCGCCGGGTTCTCCGCCTGTCTTCAAGGCGCGTTACGTGGCTCGTGGCTTCAATCAGCGGCAAGGAGTTGACTACTTTCAGACCTTCTCTCCCACCCCGAAGATGACCACTCTTTGGGTACTGCTGCACATAGTTGCTTACCGCGACTACGAGCTGCACTCTCTTGACTTCAGCACTGCTTTCTTGCAGGGCAGCCTGCACGAGGAGATCTGGCTGAGTCGCCCACCTGGCTTCACTTGGTCTTTTCCTCCTAGCACCCAGTGGAGCCTCTGGCGGCCAGTCTACGGTCTACGTCAGGCACCGCGTGAGTGGCACGACACACTGAGGACTACACTTGCGGCCCTTGGGTTTGCTCCCTCTACTGCCGACCCGTCGCTATTTGTGCGCACCGACACTTCTTTGCCGCCGTTCTACATCCTCGTGTATGTCGACGACTTGGTCTTTGCCACAGCCGACACTGCTGGACTCGCCCACGTGAAGTCCGAGCTGCAGAAGAGACACACGTGCACAGACCTGGGTGAACTGCGCAGCTACCTTGGCTAGCAGATCACCCGGGACAGAGCACGCCGCACCATTACCCTGACTCAGTCACACATGGTGCAGCAGGTCCTTCAGCGCTTCGGCTTCACGTACTCCTCGCCTCAGGCCACTCCTCTGTCTACTCGCCACTCGCTTTCAGCTCTGCCTTCGGATGAGTCCGTAGAGTCGAGTGGCCCGTACCCAGAGCTTGTTGGCTGCCTCATGTACCTGATGACCTGCACACGACCTGACCTTGCATACCCTCTTAGCATTCTCGCACGCTATGTTGCTCCTGGGAGACACAGACCGGAGCACATGGCTGCAGCGAAGAGGATGTTGCGCTACTTGTGCAGTACGTCGGGCATGGGGCTTGTGCTTGGAGGGCAGAGTCCAGTGGTCCTCACAGGTCACGCAGACGCTTCTTGGGCTGACGACCAGGCTACGCAGCGGTCGTCACAGGGTTACACCTTCAGCCTTGGTTCCGGCTCTGTTTCGTGGCGGGCTACCCGCTCGTCTTCTGTTCTCGACTTCAGTTGTGAGGCTGAGATCTACGCCGGGGCCATGGCTGCACAGGAGCTTCGCTGGCTCACCTACCTGCTGACTGACTTTGGAGAGGTGCCTCGTTCTCCTCCAGTGCTGTACGTAGACAACAAGGCCATGCTGGCCTTGTGTCGAGAGCAGAGATTGGAGCACAGAACAAAGCACATTGCTCTCCGCTACTTCCTTGCTCGTGAGCTACAGCAGCGTGGTCAGCTGCGACTTGCGTACGTGGCCTCTGAGGCCAACACTGCTGATATCTTCACCAAGGCACTTGCGCCTTGTGATCATCAGCGCTTCTGTACTCAGCTGGGTCTTGTGCCTACCTTGCCTCACTTGCTTACCCCTTGACCTTGTTTGTACTGTTGCATATATATATATACACCTGCTCTTGCTTGTCTAGCTTTCTATATATATATATATATATGTAATCCTGCATGTGAACTGGCCTTGTGGCCTTGAACTTGTGCTCAGAATGTGTGGTGACTTTGTGATCCGCCATGAGCTTGCTTTGCTTTGCTTGACTGGTCTTGTGACCCCTTGTTCTCCCCCACTTTGCCTATGGGGGTGTGTCAGATTTATATGACATAGCTACTGTAGGCTATAGTGGGGTAACACATATGGGGTATAGCTTTCTAGGGTTTGTACTTGTACCCAACTTTCCCTTAGTCAAAACATTCTCGTTCATTTTTTCAGGAAGAACAAAAGAGGTAGGTGGTGGAGAAGAGAGGTAAAACAAGCTGGACACCCATAGCTCCCTGGCCAAATCAAGCTGGTTTTAAGGCATTTTTTGCTGCCTTGTCTTGACGAGGAGCATCACTTCATCTAGAGTCTTGAATTCTTGGTCTTCATACAACTCCAGAAGCATAGTGACTAGAAGTGGATACACTTGAACGACAGGATGTCAGGTGAAGTTGACGAATAGTATGTGTTTAGTGGGACACAAAGAAAAAGGTAGATAAAGGGAAACGTGAATGCACATAAGAAAAAGTGGGTGTGCATGGAGTAGATTGGCTTCTAGTATAGAAGTGGATTATAGAGCACAACAAGAATGAGACAAATGTATGGAAAAGATTGGACCGGGTGTAAGGGACTTACTGAACACCATATGCAGCGATTGGACAGGTAATTGAATAAAGCGGCCATCGGTCCATTGCAGTTTGCATATTTAAACGCGTAGATAATTCGGCAGTGCCCCGCTCCTCCCGGTGCACGGTCCACTCGCCAGTATGACTTCATGAGAGACCAGCTGCCGACGGCAGGTTGGTGCATCCGTTGTACAAAACGTGCATGGTGTAGGTGTAGGGTGTTAAGGTGTACTTGGGATCATGGTAGAAGGTGAAACTTGCAGAGGAGACGGTTGGGGCATATCCTGGAAGGATGAGAAGTGGGGGAACAGAAAATTGGAGCGTATGGTTTGGCACGAGGTATGGGTTTGTTACAAGGTTGTATGACCTGTTGATGAAACCCATGTGCAAGCACAACTGGCTAGACTTGCATGATTGTCCTTGAATGCAAGATCATGGTCTCACCACGGGCGCAAGTTGTGCTGCTCATGCCGTAGCCACTAGGGCAAGAACAGTGTGGAGCCTTTACGGTGGAAGAGACAATATTGCATGTGGCCCCGGTTGGACAGTTCCCACATGTGGCAGGTCATGGTGAGCACAGGTTAGAGAATAGCGGGGAGAACAGATGAAAACAGGCAAGCATACAGGATAGCTCAAAGCAGCACAATGCAATGAGCGCTGGAGAGCAACAATGGGCACAGGAATAGTGGGGCAGGAAAAAAACAAACATGCAATCATAGCATGCACAGGGAACTACTAACAATGCAAAGGAGGGAGAGAGAATGGAATGAGAGGGGAAGAAGCTGGGGGGGGCGGGGGGGGGGGGGGGGGGGTGAGGAGGGGGATTGGGGGATGTTGAGGTTAAAATTACATACCGACGCAATAGCCATTGACATTTCTGTAGCCCGGCTTGCATACACAGTATGCAGAGCCATCGCCATACTTCCTACAATCCTCTATGAACGAATTACACCCCTTAAGAATGCAAGTATCTAGGGGGGAAAGGAAGTGTTGAGGATGGGAAAAAAAAACACAAAAATAAAAAAATGGAGCAGCAAATACGAAGACCACAAAAAGTAAAGCATGAAATGCCGGGTAGCACACAAAAGCATCATCTCAGTGGAAATGGCATTTATTCATCTGGCACAGAACCACAGACAGATTCGTCGCGCATCGCAACACATCACTGACCAACACAGCCGGTGCCGGTCATGGCGTAGCCCTAGTTGCAGTGACTTGAGTCAACTCAACGCGCACAAACCACAGAAACACAGTCATCACGCATTGCATTGCAGCACAGCACTGACCAACACAGCAGGGCACTAACCAACACAGCAGGGCACTGAGCAACACATCACAGCACTGACCAACGCAACAGGGCACTGACCAACACAGCCGGTGTCGGTCATGGCGTAGCCCCAGTTGCAGTGACAAACGGCGAGCTCCTGCTCCTTCTCACAGTACGCGTTCTCCCGCAGTCCCTTATCAAGCACGAGTCTGTTGGGTTCACACCAAGAAAGAACACATGTGGAACGGGGAGCAACGAAGATAGATGGAGTATAGGAGAGTGGAAAGAATTATTGGAGTGCCCTGCCTGCACAACATGTTCGAGACGACTCCAGAAAGGTCGTAATGCAAAGGAAGCAGCAATGGCACAGGTGTTATGCCTTGGACACAAGGATTCAAGCCCATTAGCCTTGACGTGCGATGGCAGGCAGAACTGCCCATTAGGCAACAAGCATGAATTAGAGCATCAGTAGCGGCGCAATTTGACATGCACAGGACTCATCATGCAGCGGCAAATATCACTTGAGGAAGGGAAGCAACAAGGATGGGTGACTGAGGCACAGTCGACTCATGCATGCAGGATAGATTGGGCAGCAGCGGATAAGGGAAGCAAGAAGGGTGCATTGGGCTCAGGCAACTCACGCGTGCAGGAGGCATTGGGCAGCAGCTGTTGCCCCCTCTGGCACACACAGTTCGCCCAGCCTCCCTCGCTCTCTTCGAGGCGCCTCAAAACGGATAAGGAAAGCAGCAAACAGGGTGCAGGGTGGGTGAAGGCACTCACGCGTGCAGGACGCATTGGGTAGCAGCTGTTGGCCCCTTTGGCACACGCAGTTCGCCCAGCCTCCCTCGGTCTTGAGGCAGTTGGCGTTGGGGCCGCAGTTGCGCACCGCACACACGTCTGCACACGTGCGGGTAGAAAGCAGTCACAGTTTGGGGCAGAGAGCACGTGTGGGTCGGGAAGCAGTCACAGTTTGGGGCAGAGAGCACGTGGTGGGCAGAAGCATGATATGGTGCATTTGGGAAGCAGAAATGCATTTGAGCAGCATACAGTACACACCATCAGTCAGCCACATCTGGCCGGAATACATAACAGCATGTGTAGAAGCTGAAACACGGATTGCATATGTCAAGTAGTAAGGCAGCAGCAGCACACAACACATGAGCAGCAGCACACAACACATGAGCAGCAGCACACAACACATGAGCAGCAGCACACAACACATGAGCAGCAGCACACAACACATGAGCAGCAGCACACAACACATGAGCAGCAGCACACAACACATGAGCAGCAGCGCACAACACATGAGCAGCAGCACACAACACATGAGCAGCAGCACACAACACATCAGCAGCAGTACACAACATGAGCAGCAGCACACAACACATGAGCAGCAGCACACAACACATGAGCAGCAGCACACAACACATGAGCAGCAGCACACAACACATGAGCAGCAGCGCACAACACATGAGCAGCAGCACACAACACATGAGCAGCAGCGCACAACACATGAGCAGCAGCACATAACACATGAGCAGCAGCACACAACACATCAGCAGCAGTACACAACACATGAGCGGCAGCACACAACACATCAGCAGCAGCACACAACACATGAGCAGCAGCACACAACACATGAGCAGCAGCACACAACACATGAGCAGCAGCACACAACACATGAGCAGCAGCACACAGCTACCTGTGCATGTTTCTGCCATCCTTCTCCAGCTCGAAGCCAAGGTCACAGAAATAGGATGCCACCCCGTCTGAGTCCTTAGTGCAGCCGTTTTTCACCACACGCCTGGAGCACACATGTATCTAGTGAGGGAAGAGTCAAAAGGGACAACAACTGTTAGAATCGAGCAAAGCCATATAGGAGCAGCCACAGCGCGACTTCTCAGCACAACGTGGGCAAACAGCACTCACCAACACAGCCATCCGCGATCTTGGCAAAGCCAGGGTTGCAATGATAGGAGGAGACTCCCTGGTCCTCCTCACAATAGCCGTTCTTCCCACAGTCCTCTGCGGTACACACCTCTGCCAGGTTCAGCACGAGAGGGACGACAGCACAATAAGCACAAGAGACAGAGACAGGTGAGGAGATTAGAGGATGTTGGAGCGGTCACATGACGCTCAGAGGCCGTTAGATACGGCTGGGAGGGTTAACAACAAGAGGCAGCAATGGCATGGGCGTTACCTTCAGCAAGGAAAATTTAAGCGCTACCAAGAAACTAAGGACTGCACACATGTAGAGGGCATCACCATCCGGGCAGGAGTGGATATGGGAAGCAACAAGGGTGGGTGAGGCTGAACTCACGGGCGCAGGAGGCATCGGGCAGCAGCTTGAAGCCCCTGTCGCACACGCAGTCCGCCCAGCCCGCCTCGTTCTTGAGGCACCTCGCGTTGGTGCCGCAGTTGCGCACCACGCACGAGTCTGCACGCAGGCACGTGGGGGTTAGATACAGGCACGCGGGGAGCAGAGGTCAGACACAGACACATGG
Organism: Closterium sp. NIES-65; assembly: GCA_948144175.1. Classification (NCBI taxonomy): domain Eukaryota; kingdom Viridiplantae; phylum Streptophyta; class Zygnematophyceae; order Desmidiales; family Closteriaceae; genus Closterium; species Closterium sp. NIES-65. The sequence goes on along the minus strand of CANXME010002309.1, from coordinate 2,400 downwards.
GCGTCAGAAGAAGTTGTCACATTCAAATGCAGTTACCAAACGATGAAAGGCTGCAGTGGAGCAATGATGTTGCATTCACTCCTTCCGCCAGCACTCACCAACGCAGTTGCCGTCTGCGTCCTTGTCTTGGCCCACTGGGCACGATAGCAGGCGAATGGCAACCACAACTCTGGGCGCACAGGCTGGGCAAAACGGTGGGGGGGAAGAAGAATATGGTTAGTGGCCGAGGGTTGGAGATCATAAGGCAAAAGAGAAACAAAGCAAACATGTATGTGCAGGAATGTGCGGATCCATCCGTAGATAACTGTTTGCAAGGGTGAAGGAATGCGCATACCTGAGAGCATGAGAGTAGCCAGTGCGGCAGCAAGTACAAGGTTAGAGCCTCGCATCCTACTAGCCACGAAGAGTGCAGCCATAGTTGATCCGAGTTATCTCAGCGATGACAGACGATGTGGAACAGGTGAGCAATCTCAGATGAAAGCGAAGCCACGTTCGGGAGAGGTATTGCTTGTTCAGCCGACTGGGAATGATGGAATGAATGATGTGCCGACTGGGATGGCCCCATTGCTGAAATACTTTCTGTCCAGTTCCGCCTCCTGCCGGATGCGGCCACTGGAACTCCGCCCTTCCTCTACGAAAAAATCTGCGTCCTTCCGTTCTTCTGGTGCCAAAAGAGTTTGACTTTCCGTTGCTCACGTCAGTACACAACTCGCCAGCCAGCGCATCTATTAGATCTGACGTGGACAGATTGACTCAATGATGTGGATAGCTTGACTTAATCTGACTCTGCTCCAGCATGACGGTCTGAAGACGAGCTGGGATTGGAGGGAGTGTGGTGAGGCGTGAGCTCAACAGTTGAAACGCCAGTAAGCTGCGCAGGCGCACGAACACGTGAGAGCTGGATCCCAACGGTGCAAGTCGAAAATGGAACTTTCAAAAGATTCCAATCCGATTGCAGAGTCTGCCTTTCCACGCTGGACTGCGGCGCTGCAGCGCTGGGCTGCATTCTGGGCTGAGCTGCACCGTCCCGATTACATTCCGACAGCGCGGTCGATGCCAGCCGAAGCTGGGGATGTACACGTCGCTCGTACTGTAGATCCTGAGTTCATCCAAAAGCTTTTGACTGGTTTCCGATGGTGCAATAGTAGGGTGTGCTGCTGACTAGATGGCCCACCCGCCGATTGCCCACCTGCCGGATAATGCGGTGGAAACTCCGCTCTCCACCCATCCGCGGGTGCCAAAAGAGTTGACATTTTGGATGATCGGATGATGCATCGGAACGTGTACCTGTGTGTAAAACGTCATGCCATCCATTGACTTGAGGTTTGATAGACATCGCTGGGGAAATTTCCCGATGCCAGGGATTGGCGTGTTGCAATCAACAATTACAGCGTGTCACTTGCAGGTTGAATTCGTCATCCCGCGCGGCATCATTCCCAACCCCTGGTTTCCCTCCACAATCGAACTCGCCATTTGCCAAAGCGCGAAAGAACTGTACACAGCGCAATGCGGAATGGGGTTTGGTACAATGTTTTGTTCGCGGATCCAGAGATTCCGAATGCTGCAAACATTTGCGAGGTAAATCGAAGTGTGACTGCTCGCCATAAAGTGACTCGACACTGTGTAATAAAAACTCCCGAAACAAATTGTGTGTGATTATCGTTTAGGCAAAGTTTTTCTTGTCCACAAACTCAGGTTTGCTTACAACGGATCACTTTGCAGCCGAGGCGGCAATACAGTGTCAGACTAATATATAATTCTATATATTGTTCTATAACTGCCTGTAGTGTAGAACATTGTAGTCATATAACTTTCTAGTTGGTGGTGCACCTTGCATGCTCTGTTTGCTATATGTACTCTTGTGCTATAGTGAACATCATTCCCCTCTAACTTTCTCGACTCTTCTCCTTACCTCGAACTCGATCACTAAGCTACTAAACCTATGGCTCCTAAGCCTACCCATGCTTAGTATCTTAACATACAGTTGCCCAGTGGTTACCACATCGATAACCTAGTTACCAGGGTACACTGCAAATTGGTTACATGTTACCGGGTATATCGGTAACAATTGTTACCAAATTACATTGCATGCTATAAAATTGAAAAAAGCCAAATTATAACAATCCGTCAAAACAGACCAATACAGTAATAAGCAGGTTTTTCCTAAAAACACCTATTAATAGGTTCAGCACATAATTGAAACCTACACAATAAAAAATGCATGCATACAAAATATAGCATTCAAGAAGCATCCCCATCCCCAGACTCTTTCAGAATGTCATAATTGTCTAGCCTGCAGTGGGTACTCTATAGCGAGTACAACCCAATCAGTGTTTCCTATATGTATGCCAACTGCTGCTAGTGCAAACCTCTCTCTCTCATTCCTCATTTTTCACATGC